>LOJH01034726.1:1185-17139 GCA_001685095.1 Ellobius talpinus
GGAATTGAACTCAGGACCTTTAGAAGAGCAGGCAATGCTCTTAACCGCTGAGCCGTCTCTCCAGCCCCGACTCAGAGCCTTTTAACATCAAAAAATGCTATCATCAATGCTGAAGCTGGGAAGCCGACTTTCATGATTCAAATCCTGCTACTCTGAACTATAGGTCATCAGAGTGACATTTTCTTGAAGCGATGTAAGGGTGAGGGCATACATGGACCTAGCCCTTTAATGAGGGTAGTGGAAAGTATCTGGCGGCTGGGACACTTTAGAAAGCAAGTTTCTGATGGCAGGAAAGGCACCTCTGATCTACTGGCATCTTGTAGTGCAGTTTTATCTGTCTTAACTCCCCCACCTGGCATCCATATAGAGATGGGGAGAAAGGTTCAAGAGCGTAGGGAAATCTTTTGGGTTCCACTTAGATAGTGGTAAGCATGGCATGCACGAGACCTGAGTCTGGGCTTTTCCATCCCTTCAGAGATCCTTCTGTGACTCTTAACACAGCTCTTGGGCAATTTCCCAGAAAAAAAAATGCACCTTGACTCATTTTAGACAAGATTTTGGGACTCTCTGACCAGGTTAGGACCCCGTGCCCTGTCCCATGGCTGTCCTTGCCAGCAGAACCTGAGGGGTAGACTCTCCTCAGCCCCTCCTCCAGAGCTCTTGCTGTATGGAAGCCAGCTCTCAGGCCCTCCAGACACATCGCACTGCCTGCAATAGTTAGGAAGCCAAGCGGAAGCTGAACTGGGAACAGAAAGCATGGGTTGGGTATCAGCTGAGCGTGCAAGCGCTTTCTAGTACTATGCTGGACAAACTTCCTCAGTGTAAACTAACTCCTGCCTGGGGGGGGAAGGAGGCTGATCTGCTTCACAAGGATGCTATGGAAGGAAACCAGGCGAGAAAGGTACGAACATACCAAGCATTGTATCAGTCTCTTAGATGACATGGAAGTCAGGGCTGTTAATATGGGAGCCAGTGGCTGATGTACTGTATCAGGTCAGGACGGACCAGCCGTTTGCTGTTTTACAGTTTGCTACTCTGTGACAGTCCTGGGGCAATGGCTCATCTTCCTTGAGCTTCAGTTTCCCCATCTGCAATAGGAGGATTCCCTACAAACCGCACTGAGTTTCCCTATCTGCAATAGGAGGATTCCTCACAAACCTCACTGCGTTTCCCCACCTGCAATAGGAGGATTCCCTACAAACCGCACTGAGTTTCCCCATCTGCAATAGGAAGATTCCCCACAAACCTCACTGAGTTTCCCCACCTGCAATAGGAGGATTCCCCACAAACCGCACTGAGTTTCCCCATCTGCAATAGGAGGATTCCCCACAAACCGCACTGAGTTTCCCCATCTGCAATAGGAGGATTCCCTACAAACCTCACTGAGTTTCCCCATCTGCAATAGGAGGATTCCCCACAAACCGCACTGAGCTGTTAGATGGACAGACTGCATACAAAAGCCCAACTGGTGTCCGGTCCTCTGACTATGATTATTAGAAAATGACCAATGACAACAATGTCTGTAATCTCAGAACAGGAAGAAGCAGTTTCCATGAACAGAGAGCAAGAACCAGGCACCTATTCATGGTAATGTCGACTTAAAATTGGCCAGAAGCCTCCATACTTAACATTGGTGATGAGCACATGCGTTTTGAAGAAACTTCACCAAAACTAGCCTAGCCCAAAAGACTGAGGCTGCTTTAGGACCTCAGCACTGTCACCTAGGAACAGTAAGACCCAGTGACCACACACGTAGATCACCACAAAAACACTCACTCCAAACAAACCACAAATACTACTGCTTAGCATCTGAAACTGCATTATCTTTGGATGGTTTGTTATATGTTCTCTGTTAAATGACATTCCCCTAATTCAATGTATTGCTTCTTATTTTTGGAGTAATTTAAAGGGGAAAAAGCAATAATGAACAGGAAATACCTTAAAATCTCAATTCATAATTGAAATTAATAGTAAATACTATTATTTGTTGGAATCACTATAGAATACCTTTAAATATTCTGCTCCTGGAAGTCATTTAAATGTGCATAATTTAAAAAAATCCTCATTTCAAACTTTTCATGTACTGTATCTTCAAAATACACATTTGATAGTTGGGATTACCTAATACTCTAATATGAAAGCAATAAAGAGCTATGGTTTTGCTTATCTGAAAGTTCTTTAAAGAAGTAGAAAGAAAATTTAATACCTGAAAGGCAGAGGAAAGGAAAACAATAAGTGCTATATTGTATTTACTCAAAGGTCACACTCCAGCAGCTGTTCCACGTCCGCTGACACTCTCTGAATGAATCCGTGTGGTTTATTCATGATTCTATCTATTCTCACTGCATTCATGGCATTAGCCAGGCTTGGTTCTTACACTTTCTTGTTCATAGAAGATTAGAGGTGTGAACAAGAATAAACAGGGGAGTTGTCATGAGAGAACAGGAACAGTCCCGTCCTAAGGCAGGGCTGGAGTCAGGACAGAATGGACAGGAAGAGTCCTGTCCACTAAGGCAGGGCTGGAGTAGGGGGACAGAATGGACAGGAACAGTCCCGTCCTAAGGCAGGGCTGGAGTCGGGACAGAAGGTACTGGAAGACTGGGCTGTTGATGAAGGGACACAAAAACTCCATCCAAACTGACAGAGATGATAACTGGGCTTCCAATTTAAACAGCAAGGACCAAGCAGGAAAGAAGATATATACATGACCGATTTCATAAAACATTATAATAAAATGATTATCCTTAAAAATTTCATATTTTGGCAACTTAGAAACTCTATCAGTTGTCCCTTATGATGCTGGCTAAGAAAGCACTGCTAGATTTTCTGCCTTTGTCTTGATCATAGTTCTTAAACACAACGAAAATCTCATCATTATTGATCGGATACTCCATGTACCTGCTCTCTCACATCAGGGTCTCAACAACCAGTTGAAGGCAACATGCCGAAGTGTCACACTTTGGAGCAGGTACAAGCTGCCAGCCAGCAGGTTCTCACTATGGGCTCTTCACGAGAAAACGGCTGGGAGGTCATCTGTCTGCTGTTTGAATTGAGACTCCGGTACCCACACTGGCAGTCTAGCGCATGACGACGAGCGACTCAAAGTCAAGGTAAGCGGCCTTTGTCTATGTGTCAGCCCTGTGCACAAGCATGCTTGATTTGATCGCCTCTGCTTTCTGTATATCATAGAGAATACATCGCACAAAAAGACAGACAAAAGTGTAACTTACCTCCTCACTCTCAGGCTGTGCAAATACAACTGGCTGACCCATATCCGAAGCTTCCCTTATACTGAGGTGCAAGGGGACGTCTCCTGCAAAAGCCCATGGGCAAACATCAGAGCCAGGGAAGCTGACACAGGCACCCACAATCTCACTGCTCCAACTTCAGAAAGAAATAAAATTTGAACTAAAGTCTCAAGGACTAAGTTGAATTATGCTAAATGCCTCAATTTGCTAAATGCCTAAAAGAGGAATTTCCAATGCAAATTAGGATGAGCATTTTCACTTCAGGCAGTCCAGTGACTACACATGCATAGGTGCAAGCTCTGGGGCAACCAACCAAGAAAGGAAGCATCTGACTCGTTCTTTGCCAAAGATCTCCAGGCAAGGAATAGCGCAGAGGACACTCCCCTGTAATGGCTGATAGACACATCGTGTAGCATGAGGAAAGGATGCAGATGCAAAGTAGTCCCCAAAAGGCACCAGGATTCTTCCTGATGTTGCCAGATATATGAGTGAAGACAGTTGTTATAAAGAGGGCTCAGTTCCCCAAAGCTGGTGACCCAAGGAGATCCCCATGGCCTACACTGTGCAAGCAGAGAATCAAGCTGTTCTCTGACCTCCACGTATGTTCCAAGTACCTGCACCCACACACATATGTACAAACATAAAGTGTAACAAAAGCATTTTAAAAGTAGGTCAGATATATATTCCAACAGTAATCTGTTTTTGAGACACTGTTCTTTTTTGACTATCTACTGACCCACGCAGCATGACACATAACTCGTGAGCTTGGCCTGCTCTTGGGAAGCATTGCTAGGACACAGACCAAGGTGGAGCAGCTGTGCACACCTGACCACGCCGGACCCAGACTCCCGAAGGCTGAGGACCAGAGTGCAATATGAGTCATGAGCAGAACTGCCTTGTCATGTCTCTCAGGAGTCTCAGAAGTGCTCGGCCCCTGCAAAGGTTACCAAACCGTGTGCAAATGTGTGCTTCATGTCAGTATCGCACACAGTGCCCTGACAAGTGATATAAACAAGGCAGAAGTCTATGTCACAAAATATTGTAATTTATTAAACAGGGCATGGCAGAGGGACAGACATTTCAGGCTGCTATTGTCAGCCAGCTTTGCAATTGTATTTTTTGGTTCCAATATTTTTATGTTTTTTAATTAGTGTATAAAATGGGTTTATTATAACATTTTCACAGACGAATATTGCCGTACTATGCTCAAACAATCTCCATACTTCCCTTAATATCCATGGTGCTAATCTGGGTTGTCAACTTGACTACATCTATGACCAACTAAAATACAAGCAGCTGGAAACACCTGTGAGAGATTTGCTTGACTGGATCATCCGAGGTGGAAAGACCCACCCTAAATCTGGTCACACCTTCAGGAAGCGCCCACATAAAAGGTCATGAAAGAAGGAAGCTTTTGCTTTTTGCCTGCTTCCCTTCACTCTTGCTGACAAGTTCACCTATCCTGTTGCTGAAGCATTCCTTTGTTCACATTAGAACCTCCTTCTTTAGGATTCCAACATGGACTGAAGACCAGATGAGACATCCAGCCTCGTGGACTGAACAATTGCTGGGTTTTTAGCTCTTCGGTTTGGGTTGAGAGAGGCCATTATTGGACCAGCCAGACTACAGACTATAAGCCACTCTAATAAAGTATATTCTCTCTCTCTCTCTCTCTCTCTCTCTCTCTCTCCCCATCTGTCTGTTTCTGTGCCTGTCTCTTCCCTCCTCTGTCTCTGTTTCTGTCTCTCCTCTCTTCTCCTCTCTTTCTCTCTCTCTCACACACACACATACACACACATACACACAGAGTTCTATTCTTTTAGAGAGCCATGACAAATAAAACATCCAACATCTGAATGACAACATCCATGATTATTTCATTTAAGAATTTTAGCGTTGCAGCAAATCTGACGTCCCTTCTACAGATCAATTCAAGACTGCAGGAGATTCTCACCGGAGCAGACAGGTAAATGTTACATAAAGTGCTTAGAAACCCAGGAAGTTTTTATCTTGATTTATGAATAGCAAGGAAACCCAAATGGCTTCTTTCTGCTGCAGAAATGGATTAAAGAGGCTGATTCTGTATTTCATACAGAATCATACCTGCTGACACCGAACTTGCCCTCCAGAGAGTCCTAACACACAGACACGGAAGACCATGAGAGGCCACAGTGAGAATCGGAAGCCCAGGGAGCAGCCTGGGCAGGCAGGGCATCTTAGAAAAGAGTCAGGGCACATTCCAGATGTTGGGCAGATTTTTCTCTGGGATGATCTGAAACTTAACTACTGTGCATCAATATCCCTTGCGGTTCATGTGGATAAAGGTCTAATAGCTACTTCAGGGTGGAGGGGTGGCTCAGTCAGTACAACACTCACTCAGCCTTGAGTTCAATTTCAGGGAAGGAGAGAGTCGACTCCTGAAAGTTCTTCTCTGACCTCCACATGAACACAATGGTACCTGTACCGCCACCCTTCACCCCAACACACACAGCATAAATACACTTAAAAACATAACTTAAAAATTCAAACAGCTCTTTTAGGAACATTCAACCCATAGGCCAGAAAAGAATGGGGGTGGGGCTGAGCAAGTTCTTGTTGGTTTCAGTTCCTCATTCCCAGTTCCAACTTCTCATAAGCACATGCTTGCTGCAGCTCACAGATCTCGCTGGGGTTCCCTGACTGTGTTAAGTAGGTGAGTGGGAACTCCTGACTACCTTTCCTGTGACAGTGTGGTGATGCTCTTCCATAGCAGTATCCAGCAGTCATGACTTCTGACAGACTTTTAGGTCATCATATATCTGTAAGCAGCTGCTTAAGAGAGAACTTCCAATCTCCAAATAAATGACTTATAAAACTGTCCTGCTCGTTCTAAGTTAGGGAATTACACTGCCAGCATAATTCAATAATGTCATTATAATTACACATTTGCTTTATTACATAAGTGAAAGTCAATCTGTTATGTTGTTATGCAGATTTGGAAAACAACTTTCTAGGTTAAATAAAAATGGTTTCAGAATATAATTAGTGGCTATAATTATAGTAATGTATCAAAATATATCATTAGCATTCACCTGGCATTGTGGTTGCTACTACAGAGAAATGAATAATAACAATAATATGTTTAGCATTAACTTTCAGAAACTTACAATAGAGAATGTTCTGAAATCCTTTCATCTCTAAAGGATCTTAACTTCCAGCTACCTGAAGCCAGTACCTGAGCTAGTCTCTGCACAGGACAGAAGCTCATTCATGACTGCCATAGAAAAGCACATTGCCTTGAACATCCATAGCTTGCTTGTGGATTTTTTGGAAAATCATGTTTTACCCAAAATCTGTTTTTTCCCCAATCCTCACATGATTTTTCTCTTCCTACACTACTTAAGTCTTGGATTCAGTACAATAAAACAAGACCTACAATAAAAATTCAGGTGCCATAGTTTATAGAAATGGAAATTGCCTATCATAGTAATCAAGAGGAGATATTGTCATTCAGCAGCTGAAAGACTGACAAGCAAAGAACTTCTCACGAAGGCATTTAAACACAGTCCAAGAACATGCTCTTAGAACGTGTGCTGTAACACACAGAGGGAACATGTCCACGTACACCTGCTTATACAATGATATCTATGTCCCATGTCACAATCAAGCTAACTACCACCCTTTAAAAGATGACTTCAGACCATGGTACTCAGATCACATCTCTCTCCTCAAACTGAACATATAGGCAGTTTTTAATCTGTCATAAAAATCATATCATGAACAAGCCTATTTATTCACAGAGGCCAAGGAAAGCTTGATGTATACAGTGGCACTATGCTAGCACTTCAAAACACAAAGCCCCACACAGCTACTTAAGTTGCACTCCATGCCAGATTTCACTGTCATTTCTTCCATGAAAGAGCATTCTAAGATCTTACCTAGAACATCAAGGTCAAGAGCATTCTAAGGTCTTCCCTAGAACATCAAGATCAAGAGCATTTTAAGGTCTTCCCTAGAACATCAAGATCAAGAGAATTCTAAGGTCTTCCCTAGAACATCAAGATCAAGAGCATGCTAAGGTCTTCCCTAGAACATCAAGATCAAGAGCATGCTAAGGTCTTCCCTAGAACATCAAGATCAAGAGCATGCTAAGGTCTTCCCTAGAACATCAAGATCAAGAGCATTCTAAGGTCTTCCCTAGAACATCAAGATCAAGAGCATTCTAAGGTCTTACCTAGAACATCAAGATCAAGGGCATGCTAAGGTCTTACCTAGAACATTAAGATCAAGAGCATTCTATGGTCTTCCCTAGAACATCAAGATCAAGAGCATGCTAAGGTTTTACCTAGAACATCAAGATCAAGAGCATTCTAAGGTCTAACCTAGAACATCGAGATCAAGAGCATGCTAAGGTCTTACCTAGAACATCAAGATCAAGGGCATGTTAAGGTCTTACCTAGAATGTCAAGATCAAGAGCATTCTAAGGCCTTACCTAGAACATCAAGATCAAGAGCATGCTAAGGTTTTACCTAGAACATTGAGATCAAGAGCATTCTAAAGTCTAACCTAGAACATTGAGATCAAGAGCATGCTATGGTCTTAACCTAGAACATCAAGACCAAGAGCATTCTAAGGTCTTAACCTAGAACATCAAGATCTAGAGCATGCTAAGGTCTTACCTAGAACATCAAGATCAAGGGTCTGTGCTAGTTTTCTTGCTCCATCAGCACCAAAAATATGGGTTTTGTGTTTACATTCTGGACACTGGAAGACACTCATGTTTTGGACAAGGCCAAGAACCTAGAATAATAAAAAAATTGAAAATTGAAAATACAGCACATCATAGTTTATAATTTTATATATTAATTATAGCATATAATTAATTTTACTGAGCATCTAGTAGTTAGTGGTATATTGTGAGTAAGGCAGGGCTCTCTGCTCTTGTGGAGCTCACAAGCAAGTGAGAGATGAGGACAGGTCACTAAAATAGTCATAAATGCTAAGAGGGGATAAACAGATAAAATGCTTGGCCAGGGCAGAATGCTCAGAGACAACTGTTCCTTCAGATGGTAGGTAGGCAACCTGAAGAGGCAGTGGTTTCTGCAGCAAAGACACAGTCAGGAGCACAGTCAAGGCTGCAAATGCAACAATCATACATAACAGATCATAAAGTGGTTGGTAGGGTCAGAGGGAGGTGAGAAAGGTCAGGGTCACAGGGAGGTGAGGAGGGTCAGGGTCAGAGGGAGGTGAGGAAGGTCAGAGGAAGGTAAGGAAGGTCAGGGTCAGAGGGAGGTGAGGAAGGTCAGGGTCAAGGGAAGTGAGGAGGATCAGGGTCACAGGGAGGTGAGGAGGATCAGGGTCACAGGGAGGTGAGGAAGGTCAGGGTCATAGGGAGGTGAGGAGGGTCAGGGTCAGAGTTAAATCACTGGAATAACTTGCTGTCTGCTCTGGCCTCTTCAGTCTCTGTCACTGTCTCTTTCTGTCTATGTGTGTCTCTCCTCTCCCCCTCTTTCTCTGCTTCTTGTCCAACACAAAGTGAACAACTTTCTCCTCCACACGATCCCCAAGCACATGGAGCCAAGCAACTGTGGACTGACCCCTCTGAGACTGTGAACCAAGTTAAGCCTCTCCGTTCCTTCAGGTATTTTAGTCACAGCAACGAGAACAGCGACAAATCAGAAGATAGGACATTAATGCTCATGAGACACAGAAACAACAAAGATTTCTGAAGTTGGAAAGAGGTGGTCATAAGCGAAGGCACGTGGGGAAAATGTAGCTGTGATGACAGTATGCTGAAGAACAAGAGGGGAGAAACAGGAACAGGTGACGGAGGACAACAGTCCACAGTCGGCAGCTAACACACTCGGGGCTCTTTTAAGTCACGTTCTGGAGTAAGGGCAAGGACAGTGCTCCTTTCTCCACACACGAACCCTGCTTAGTGATGGTTTTATCATCCCCACTCTTCAGCTGAGGAAACTGAAGCTAGCAGAAGACACTTCAGCTCTTCCTGTTGCTATTTGAATAAAACTTTAAAATTTCACCAACAGTTCTCATCTCTGTTTCCCAGGCTTTCGGCATAAAATAGACCTTTAAGAAACATTATTACTCAACAGTACCACTGAATAAGCAAACAGGTTCTGCAAATGTCATCTGCATCCATGCACCTTGCAATCGCACACTCATATGAATTCAATCGGTGGCTCTCTTCTGGAATAAGAATGCAGAGCTTTACAGTGAGAGTGTAGATAGAGATAATTGTGTCTGTGCTGTCCTGTCTGCTCCACCATAGACCCTTGCTGTAGGAGAGTTTTAGATCATTTGCATTTTAAATGAAGACTAGCATTGATAGCCCATGATGGTACTGACAGACCTAGGTGATAAGATTTATTATTGCTTCTGAAAGGAGGAACAGAGAAGATGAAGGCTGTCTACACACAGTGGAAGAGACCCATGCAGCGCAGAAGCAGTGGAGGAGCAGTGTGCAGCACAGAAGCAGTGAAGGAGCTCTGTGCAGCACAGAAGCAGTGAAGGAGCTCCGTGCAGCACAGAAGCAGTGAAGGAGCCATGTATGGCACAGGAGCAGTGGAGGAGCCGTGTGTGATGCAGAAGCAGTGGAGGAGGCCCATGCAACGCAGGAGCAGTGGAGGAGCCCCATGCAGCACAGCTTTTCAAAGCAGTTCATACATAGTCTTTGGCTGATGCAAAGTAATACAAAAAATAAAACACACCATGTTTTGGTAATTCAACACTACCTCCAGAAGGCTAGGAGAAAACACAGCCCAATGTCTTAGGGTTTATTTGTCTATTGACTGTGACTACATAATGTTCCCATTGCTTGGGCAGTTTAACTGCCATTTAAGTTGAATGTTATATATGCCCTGACTTTACAGCTTTCAACATAAACATAAAAAACACTACACAATAAAAGAGAACACAAAAAACACAAATAAAGTGAAAACCTAGGTGCGCTGCATTTTAATTTAGAGAGAACAGGAGAAGCACTCTTAATCTCGAAGCTCTTAGCCCCACGGCATAGAGGCATAGCACAAATGTACCTGCAGTTTCTGCGATTCACCTCTCATGATCACACTATCCTCTGTGGACTACAGAAACACCCAGACACATTCTCTGCAGACCACTTAAATGTCACAGACATAAAAGAGATACAGATATAACCAAATAGCATTTAATGTGCACTTACATGCCAGTAACTGGGCTAGCCCCAAGGGAGAGCCTACAGTGGGGTGAGCGGAGCATTAAAGCTCATACCGTAATTGGAGAAATGGATTGAACAAAAAAGATTTGTCCTGGAAGTAAAGTACAGTGTGCTATGAGAACAGAGTGGAGAGGATTTATTGACTCCAGCGTCTAAGACAGTTTCTTTGAGGAAAGAGCTGACCTAAAAGTTACAGAAAAGCCAGGCAAAAACAAGGAAAGGAAAACATTTACTCGCGAGTGGGAAGTACACGGCTCCCGGTGGAAACTGCAAGGTGGGTTGGGGTATGGCCTGCAGCTGAAAGGGGAGCACATGCGTGGGTATTCAGATGTCTGCGCTCTGCAAGTGCAAAGAGCAGTCACGGAAGGGTTTGGGTAGCAAAGGCCCCCATGCCTATACCCGCAGCAATTTTATTCAGAGGTTTTAAAAACAACATGATATGATAAGAAAGGAAAATGAGTTTGTCTTTATTTTTCTTTTTTAAAAAGATTTATTTATTATGTATACAACATTTTGCCTCCATGTATGCTGACACACCAGAAGAGAGCACCAGATCTCATTACAGATTGTTGTGACCCACCATGTGGTTGCTGGGAATTGAACTCACGACCTGTGGAAGAGCAGCCAGCCAGTCCTCTTAACCACTGAGCCATCTCTCCAGCCTGTTTATTTTTCTTAGACAAACACAAAGTCAGGACCACATGCTCGAAAATCAATCGTGTGGGAGGTGATCACTCATCTGAAATACTGGCGTTCTCTGCCTGGGCACAAAGTAGGGATTTTTCTGCTTTCCAGTTAGGTGAGGACACAACAGTGTGTCTTGGCCAAAGTAATGTGGGCAGAAATACCTGCATCACTTACAGTCAAGATCTCGGGGCTAACTCCCTCTTCTGTCCTCTTTGTTCTGGCATCCAGACAGTGGCTGCTGTGTCAGTACCAATGCCATAGTTGAGTACCATCCAGAGAAAATGGACACGTAGGAAAGGGAATCCAGCTACTGTTGACTAAACCACCAGATAATTACTGACACTCATAACCCCACCTTGCCTTAGCTCATATAAAGGGAGGAAAAAAGAATTTTCTTTCTAGAGTTGTTGTTTTATGATTTCCGTGTAATGTCATTTTTGCAATTTATTATGAAAATAACATAATACTATAAAATACATGTGCTATACCACATAAACACATATATAAAGCATAAATATGTGTTGGGATATATGAAGCACCATTTGACAAAAGTGAAATTAAAAGAAACGAAAACGAAACCCTCAGGTGAGGATTGGAACACTGAGCTCTCGTGTATAGTGGTACTGAGGGTAAACACCCCAATACTGCTTCCTCGTCTGTCTGAATAAACTAACTGCACTTGACTAGAATTTCTGTCTCAAGACCTTCACCCATATGTCAATATGTCACTTGGCTTCAGTATTAGCAGCAGCAAAGGTGGCTGCAGTGGAACAGCATGGAGTCCAGAAGAGACCTCTGTGTGAACGTCACAGCTGTATAATGGGAAGGACACAGCACTTGCACGCTACCTGGGTGCCACAGGAAGCTGGCATGCCATAGCCCATCATTTGTACCACACAGACACTAACTTCATGCAGACCAGAAGCTCTCAGGAGAACACAAGCAAGGACACTTGCGACCTCAGAGGCAGACAGAGAAACACTAGAGATAAGCCGAAGCACCTACAGTTAAATAGGACTCTAATAATAAGAAGAAACAAACAGGTGCCATTTACAGGAAGGGGAGACTATAGAGCAGGGCATGGCTTCTACAACATAAGCTTTGCAATAGACTTTCTATTGGAATAAAATAGATCAGAAACAAATCAATAAAGCCAGACAACACAGTGAGAGACAGGTAAAAGCTTTTCAAGTACCTTATCAAAGAAGACATCCAAAGCACATCTGAGTTAGAAAAAAAAGAGCACCAGTACGATCAAAACCAAACCCAAGAGAAAACATCCACGGCTGTGAGGCAGTGGAACAGCTCAGGCTTTGGCTGCCGGCCGTTCTGTAAAGCTGTAAAGCCGTTGGGCCATATCTACCCACTGAGTTAGACTACGGCCCACTCCAGGTAGCAAACAACCCAGATGCGAGCACATCACAGTAGGACAGTTGGAAAAGTACCCAGATGTTCACTGAGTCAAGCAGGCGCATTCTTGCATGCCCCCACAGTGCAGCGAATCAGGAGGCACAACCACCGTCCACCATCGATGTGACATTTGTGGCCACGACCCAGGTAAACTGCACCAGGTTCATGACGACAAGCACTGTGCCACCCCAGTCACAGGAAGCTCACGGACAGGCCGGACTCCAGCTCATGAGCTGTGTTCCATGTGAGGAGAGTGGATGGCCGTAGGCCCTAGGTTCCGTTTACTTTGAAGTGTTACTTCCCTCGACCAACTCCCAACCCTAACAACCACCATTTTATTCTCTTCCCCTGTGAGGTCAGCACTTTAGATCTTATATATAGCTGAAATCATGAAGCATTTGTCTTTCTGTGCCTGGCTAATTTTACTTCAAATGATGCCCTCCAGATTTATCTATATTGTTGCAACAACAAGACTTTTCAGGTTGAACAGCATTCCACTGTGTATATAAATAATGATCTTTAGTTGCTCATCTGTTGATGGTCATTTACACTGGTCCCATATAATGGTGTCTGTGAATAACACTGTAAAGAACTTAAGAGTGCAGGCATGTCTTTGGTATGCTGACATTAGTTCCATAGGATCTTGTGGCTTTACTCTTACCAGAAAAGACAATTTAAAAGGGCTGGAGAGATGGCTCAAAAGTTACAATCAAGTACTGTTCCTGCAGAGGACTAGTGTTTGGTTTCCAACACCCTGGTCAACTGCCTGTAACTCTAGCTCCAAGGGACCCTATGCCCTCTTCTGGCCTCCATGGACATCTGTATTCTTATATGTGCATACCAACAGACACATAATTATAAACAAAGTCTTTAAAGGGTTAGACAGCTCTATATACTCTCATAAATGCTGTAGTAATTTACATTTCCACAAGCCATGTGCAGGACTCTTCCTCTACTTCTCCCAAGCGTGTCCATTCTCTTGTAGAGCATCCTCTAATAACGGCGCTCAGTGGTTTTCCTTTGCATTTCTGACAATTAGTGATGTCCAGAACTTTTTACAAACCCAATGGTCATTTCGAAGTCCTTTTTGCACTCTTTCCCTTGCAGCTGGATTTTGAGTTCTTTGCATATTTTGATAGTAGCCCCTTATGCTGGTTGGTTTTTATTAACTTGACACAAACTAGATATCCAGGAAGAGGGGATTTTCATAGAGAAGATGCCTACATAAGATCAGCCTGCAGGCAAGTCTGTGGGGCATTTTTTAGACTAAAGATTGATGTGGGAGGACCTTGCTCACCAAGGGTGGTGCTAACCCCAGGCAGGTCCTGGGCCATATAAAAAAGCAGACTGAGAAAGCCAGTAAGCAGCATCCCTCCATGGTTTCTGCTTCTGTTACTGCCTCTAGGCTCCTGCTTTGAGTTCCTTCCCTGAACTCTTTCAGTGATGGACTATGATGTTGGAGTGTAAGAAGAAATAAACACTCTTCTTCCCAAGTTGCTTCTGGTCATGTTTTACCACAGCATTAGAAACCCTCACTAAGACACTCCTCACCACACACAGTTTGAAAACACTTTTACCCATTTCAGTTTGTCTCTCTGATCTGTCAGTTGCTTTCTTTCTTGTGCTGATGCAATGCTGTTTTCCCATTTCTGTATCTGTTACCTCCAGAAAGTCCCTGCCCAGAGCAAGGTCACAGGGTAGCTTTTCTCAGGTCTTCTTCTAATAGGGTTATAGTCTCACCACTTATACTTGTGCCTATAGACCATCTGAAGTTGGCTTCTGTACAAGTGTGAGACAGGATCAAATTTAATTCTTTTCAGGTGATACCCAGTTGTCCCCACACCATCTATCAATAAGACTGTCCTTTCTCCATTGCATATTCTTGACATTTTGGTTTTAAACCAGAGAACAAATGCATATATTTATTTCAGGGCAATTAGTTGCTCCGTTTCTTGACTACAAACAATACTGTTCATCTTATAAAAATTCCTTGAGCTTCTCACTCACAATAGTGCCTTTTATGTAGGCACGTTTAGCTCAACAGTTGTTTTCAGACAGGAGGTGCTCACATGACTGAAGAGATGCTCAGTGGTTAAGAATGGACACTGCTCTTGCACAGGACTTGAGTTTGGCATTCGGCACCCACACCAGGTGGCTCTCAACCACCTGGGGGCCAGGTGCCTTTCTATGGCCTCTGTGGGCACCTACACTCAGGTGCATGTAATCCACATTTGTCTCTGACAGCCATATAATTACAATTCTTAAAAAATCTCCAAAGAAATGATCATAAAAAGAATGGTTTAATAATGTGTTAAGAACAAATAATGGAGATGATGCGATATTAGGCATTTGTGAACCAGGACCCAGAACCTTCTGCTCCAAATGAAAGCTTTCCATAGAAGCAAAGAAAGTAGGGTAAGATTACGATGAACTCCCGGAAGAGACAGCCTCCTGCTCTTACCTAACACTGCAGTGCACACCTGAGACATCTAACCCCAGAAAGTTCCAAAATGACAGCCATCAACAAGGTAGCCATGAACACGTACATGCTCACACACGTAGGAACACAATCAAAAGTGGACAGCTGTGTAGCCTTGTGAGGTGAGCACACTCATGTTACCAAGGTTCTGTTAAGAAAACTTCTCAAAAAAGCATACAAACCTGATTTTTAATACAATAATTTTATCTGATCTTGAATTTTATAGGAATGAATTATACAACGAAGCCCTTTTCTCTCCATGTGATTCATCTAGTTAAGCCATTTATTTGCAATGCATTTTCAGAGAGCCCCAGCACTCTACAATCTACTCTTCTATTACTGCACACAGGGGCTATTTCTAAGCTTTGGATATTGTAAATTTGCTCCTATAAATGCTTTTACATTTCCTTTTTAAAGTCTGAGTAGCAGATTATACCCAGATATCATTCCTACAGTGATTTGAATTTGCATTGCCATAATTGTGAACAAAGTTGAGCACATTTTAGATGTTTTTTTGGTCATTTGTGTATCAGCTTCCACAATGTGCCTATTCAGGCATTCTGTCTGCTTTTGCCAACTGTTATTCTTTTCTTACTGAACAGTAACAATTCCTAGGGGAGGGTGGCAAGGTGGCTCAGTGGGTGAAGGCCTAAGTTCGATCCTCAGAACCCACATAAAGTAGGAAGAGGACCAATTCTGCAAAGTGGTTCTCAGATGCTCACCCAGGCACCATGGAATAGGGATTTCCTGTCCACATTATGCACGTGTGTGTGTGTGACACAAAAATCTTTTATATGTCTTTTTATAATTTTTAAATGGCTTTCATCTCAAAATTATATTTTTAATGTATGGTTAAATTTAAATTTATCTATTTTATTTTTACAGCACAGACAATAAGGGCTACATTGAATAAATGGGACCTCCTAAAACTGAG
>LOJH01034727.1:768-12597 GCA_001685095.1 Ellobius talpinus
AGGGACAGCCGTGTGTATTTGGGTTGGGAGGGGGAAGTCCGGGCACGGAAAGACCCACGTTCCGAAGGGGAGGGCTAAGTTGGGTAGCATGCGCCAGGCTCAGACTGGTGGAGATCTGAAAAAAAATCCTCCCACTCTCTACCACAAACATCTTCCCTGTCTGGGTGTGTGAAGTGGTGAGGGGATGCCTCAGGGTCTCTCGGTGGTTGCCCCCACCCTGCCCAGTGATGCCAGGCCCCTGGCCCCTGCTGTGGTCTGAGAGCAGGAAGTCAGTGATCCTGGAATGCCCTGTTGCCTTTAGGTTAGCAGGTGGCCAAGGGCAGGCAGACCCATGCCTCAGTGGAGAGTGAACTGGTTAAGGACTGGGCCTAATTTCCTAGGGACACATATTTTGGAGAAAACGCTTTAAAAACGGGTCTCAGATATGATGCTCGACTTAACCTGTTTCTGCTCAAGCATTCTGCCCTTTTTCTGTGGGGAGTTACAGCCAGGAGTTGAAAGTTGATAGCAACTGCACAGGTCTGCAGAGTCTGCCCAAGCGGTGGACCCTGCTGGAGTCCAGGCAGGGAGGTGTCAAGGTGGGGAGGACGGTTATGCCACTTATTGAATTAGTTATCTGTGCTGCTGAAGAGCCAATCAGGCCTCATAAATGCTAAGCACATGATCTCCCACCCAGCCACACCGCAGCCCAGCTCATTTATTTGGATGTCATCTCTCCAGTAGAATCGAGAATCCAAATGACCGTGGGTAGTGAAGGCAGAAGGTGGTTCTGGCGTTCAGGGTCATCTTACGTTACAGATGGGGGTTCCAGGCCAGCCAGCTTGGGGTACATGAGACCTACTCTCAAAAATCCAAAACAGTGCTGGCCAAATGGCCCAGTGGACAGAGATGCCTCCTGTCACCTGCCTATAGACCTGGGACCCTGGGAGACACATGGTAGGAGACAACCGCCTCTTGGAGACTATTCTCTCACCTCCATACACATATGCACCTTGGCACATGTGCGCGCACAACAAAATAATTAATAAAACTTTATTTTTAAAGCATATTTTAATCCAAAACAATAAAAATCAAGGATTATGTATTTAACATGATCCTGCCTCATTCCAGGTATCTTCATAGATACCTGTAATCTTCATAGTTAGCCTATGAGGTAGATAGTTCTGTTGGCTCCATTTTATAGAGGTGGAAACTGAGCACAAAAGGCACTCACCGTGTGTAAGTTTACGCAGCTGACAAGTGATGGAGCAGGTCTAACCAGAGCCGTTTGTCTGGACAAGGTGCACTCTGGAGCTCTTTAACCAGAGGGTCCTCAGCTTCTGTGCAGAGGCAGCCTCGCGAGCCTCCTGGTAGGCTGGCTGGTGACCCTGCTGCACAGCCCCCTTCCCATCCTGTCTACAGCAGAGGCTGAGGTGGAGTGTCTGTGAGGTGTGTTGCTGTCATGCCCACCAAACTCTGCCCCCTTGCCTTGCTACCGCAGCCCCTCCCCCACCCATCACATGGAACCCTGGGAAAATAACTTTTGTTTTTGTTTTTCTTTCATTTCAGTTTATCTGCTTTTCTCAGGCACACTCATTCCCCGTTGGGACTCCATGACTTGTGAGTCACAGTGGAAAGCCCAGGGGAGTCAGAAGACCCCATCTTGACTTAATTGAGGTAATTCAGTGGAGAAAACAGACCTCTGGGAAGAAGGTAATAGAACAAACAATGTCTTAGTCAGAGTAGCCATAGTCCTGAGTCCTTCCTCCCAGTGCAAGAGTTTGGAGGGGTTCCCCAGTGGGAGTCACTGTGCCTTGTCCCATCCCAGTATGCAAGGCAGGTACAGAAACTCAGGTGGTGGCTGCAGGCCTGATTGGAGGATAGAGGCTAAGGTTAGGACCACGTGTGCTGGAGTCAGGCAGTCTTGGGTTGAACTTCAGCCTGGACAGATTGCAGGTCCCAGCCCCCTTCCCTTCAGTCACAAATTTGAAAGGACGCCTGTTTTTGTTTTGTTTTGAGACAGGGTTTCTCTGTGTAGCCGTGGCTGGCCTGGAACTCACTCTGTAGACCAGGCTGGCCTTGAACCTGGAGACCATTTGCCTCCAAATCCTGGGATTAAAGGTGTAGGCTACTACTGCCTGGTGGGAGGAGAGCCTGAAGAAAGCATGAGGAAAGCCTGGTGACCTGCACCTCAAGTGTTTCCCTTAAATACTCAACTTTTCTTTTGTGAGCCCCACTTTCCTTGCTTAAGAACAAGGAACAAGAAGCAGGATACCCCCAGAGACCTAGGATGGAACCAAACACAGAGGGGATACAGTCAGTGAAATGATGCTAGTCTGCTATACTCAGATTGGTGCCTAGCCCAACTATCAGCAGAGAGGCTTCACTCAGCAACTGATGGAAACAGATGCAGAGACCCCAGCCAAACAGTAGGAGAATAATGTGGAATAGGGAAAGATTGTAGTAACCAGAGGGGTCAAGGACATCACAAGAAAAACCCACAGAACCAACTAAGCTGGGCTCATAGGGGCTCACAGAGACTGAACTGACAACCAGGGAGCTTGCACGGGACTGACCTAGGCCCTCCGCATATACGTTCCAGCTGTGTAACTTGGTCTTCAAGTGGTTCTCCTAGCAGTGAGAGCAGGGGATGTTTTTAACTGTGTTGCCTGCTTTTGGAACCCATGAACCCATTCATCCTGCTGGATTGCCTCATTCAACCTTGATGGAGGAGGGGGTGCCTGGTCTCCCTGCAGCTTGATATCCCATGGCTGACTGATATCCATGGAATGCCTGCTTGCATCTGAAGAGAAACAGCAGAGGAGGAGTGGATGGGGAGGTGGCGGGAGGGGGGGTCTGGGAAGAGGGGAAGCTTTGGGTAGGATGTAAAAATCAAGAAAATAAAGAAAGAAATATAAAAACAAGAAAATGAGTGAATGAATAATAGCGGCGGTGACGTCAGAAGGCGAGAGGAGCCAAACCAAAAAAGCTGCCAGTTAGGAAGTCCTGGTGTGTGTTAGGCTGCCTGTACCTGTTCTACTTCCCATCCTGCATGCAAAGATGGCTCAGAGATGTCAGATAATTTGTTTCAGATCACACAGCTAGGAGACAGCCCAGCAAGTGCTTGTTATCAGTCTTCTTTGGGCTGGGAAGCAGAAAGGCTTTCCCAAAGGGCAAGAGCTGGCCAATAGAGGAGCTTGTTCCCTGCAGGAGGCCTGGGCTCACTCTCAAGGGCATGATGGGGTGTGTGATTAGAAACAGTGTATTTAATCTCCTACTCTGAACATACCTAGATCCAGATATTTTGTTTCAGTTCATCTCACAGCTAAGGAATTTATCTTTTTCTTGCCCCTCAAAAGTTTGCAATCCTTTATCTTTTAAAATTTATTTTATTTGTGTGTGTGTGTGTGCGTGTGTAGGAGTGTTTTGCCTGCATGTATATCGCATGAGTGCAGTGCCCAAGGAGGCCAGAAGAGTGTGTCAGATTCTCTAGAACTAGAGTTATAGATGGTTGTAAGCCACCCTGCGGCCGCTAAGGACTGAACCCAGGTTCTCTGCAAGAGCAACAGGTGATCCTAATGGCTGAGCCATTTCTCCAGCCATTATTTTTTTGAAAGATTTTTAAAAATGTGTGCATGCACAAACAAGTGTGTTGGGTGCCTGAGACAGCCAGAGGAGAGTGCCAGATTTCTGAAGCTGAAGTTGCTGTGGCTGTGAGCCACCTGCTCAGGTCACTTGGACCAGAACTGATGTTTCTGGAAGTGCATCTTGTGCTCCTGACTGCCACAGTCCACAGAACAAGTCCAAGGCTAGCCTGCTCTACATTGTGTCTCCAGACAACATCCCACCGCGTGTGTCTGCTTCTTTACCACCTCCCTGTCACTGATGGACAGTCAGGCCCTTTGGATGTTTGTCCATCATGGGCTCACTGCAGTTCTTTCCTCTGTGACCCCCATTTCCCTTTTACTGAGTTGTCCTTTTCTCTGGAATTTTCTCCCCTCCCCATCTACTCTTTGCAGTCTTTTAGAAAGATCCAGAGTCTGTGCTGAGTGGAGGTGAGGGAGGGTGTAAGGGCAGTCTTCCCACCAAGGCCTCTGTTCCCCAAGATAAATGACAATTTAAACAAAGAAATATTTCATTAAGGGTTGATATCTTAATGAGCTGTGCCAGGATCCTTCCAGGCACTTAGTAGACTCCCCCTTACGCTGAGGGGGCTCCAGTCCCTGCGGGAGGCTTATCAGCTTACCATACTGTGGGGCTATGTCCCTGGCACTGTGGATTGAGGTCCATGGGACTGGGTGAGGTTGCATTGACCTATGTGCCAGGGCCCTGGGAGATGCTTACAGAAGCCTTGACATGAAGGACTACAGACACTTCAGTCTGTCTGTGGTGGTGGACATAGGCACTTTGGGCTGAGTGGTTGGAAATCTCTCATTGAAGATCAGGAAATGAACCCTATTGTGACAGGCCGTGAGCAGCCTTCCTTTAGAGAACAGCAGCGGTGGGTGTAATGAGGTCTTGGAGAGGCTTCTGTGCAGGAGAAGTGAGACAGACAGACAAAGCATGGACATAACAGGAGGGCAGCCCTGGCACGTCAGCCTTCCTTTTCACAGTCTTGAGGGAGATGAGGCAGAGAGGAAATCTCACTGTGCGCATCTTTAATCCCAGAACTCCGTGGCAGGGCCCAGTACGGCCAAAGCAACACAATGAGACCCTGTGGAGAGAGGAGGGGCTGGAGAGTGAGTCTCGCTAGATTGATGCCGAGGCTGGTCTCAAGGCCAGAACTATGGCAGTCCTCCTTTGGCCTCCCTAGACACCGTACCACCTACCCACTGTGACATCACCAGCATGTGGATGAGTGCCACCACCTACCCACTGTGACATCACCAGCATGCAGGACCACCACCTACCCACTGTGACATCACCAGCCTGCAGATGAGTGCCACTGTACCACCTACCCACTGTGACATCACCAGCATGCAGGATGTGCCACCACCTACCCACTGTGACGTCACCAGCATGCAGGCTGTGCCACCATCTACCCACTGTGACGCCAGCTGCCCTCACACCTTAACTTGTTTACTGCTGGAGTAGGAGATCAAGGCTGTATCCAAAATAAATAATGGATGACGGATGGACAGAAGAAAAATAAAATGAGCCTTTATATGTCCCTATTGGATGCGGTGTGTAAGCTGACCTGTATCCTAGGTTTCCTTACACTACTCCCAGCCATATTCTTTGCCAGGCCTGAGCCCCAGGCTCTCTTCCCAGTTCCTCTTTTTTCTGATTGTCCCCTCATCATTCAGGATCCACTTTCTTCGGGTCTCATCTGTATTTGACCTCTGGGCACCTTAGCCTGAGATTGTCTCAGTTGTCAGGTAGCCTGAGATTCCTAGAGAAGGCTGAGTGTCAGTGGACTGGGTGGGTCCCCTAGACTGGGCGCAAAGCTTTCTGCACAGAACCCCATCTCCTCCTGTGCTCATGGGCATGACACAGATGCTGCCCCTTACACCCGATAACTTCCCATAGCCAGTGTCTGCTTTTCCCTCCTGGGGGGGTTCCCTCTGAGCACTGGGACCCACTCTGCCACAGTGAAGAAGAACATGAGCGTGGGGAGCTGAGCCATTATAGGAGAGTGTAGACGGGAACACAGCTCAGCGGTAGAACACTTGCTTAGTGTGTGTTCAGCCTTATGCTGGATTCCCAGCACTTCAAAAGTGGAGTGGCATGGCCTCGTTAGAGGAAGTGTGTCACTGTGGGGCGGGCTTTGAGTTTTTCTATGCTCAGGATACCACCCAGTGTTTCAGTTGACTTCCTGTTGCTTGCAGAATGTAGGACTCTCGCTACTCCTCCAGCACCATGTCTGCCTGCACGCTGCCATGCTCCCCACCAAGATGACAATGGGCTACACCTCTGAAACTGTAAGCGAGTCCCCCCAGTTAAATGTTTTCCTTTGTAAGAGTTGCCGTGCTCATGATGTCTCTGCACAGCAATAGAACCCTGACTAAAACCCTGGGGTTTTCATGCTTCTGAGCTGGACCCAAGGCTGTGCTCACACTTGGACAATTCAACCTACTTTCATGTTTGGCTTAATTTAAAATTACTTTATATTGCTTATCAATATTCTATGTGTATATGTGGCTATACATGCTATGGCACATGTGGGGGTCAAAAGAGAACTTTGTGGAGTTGGTTCTTTGCTCCCACTTTTGTGTAAGTTCTGGGCACTGAACCAGTTCATCAAGTTTGTGTCATTGGGTAGCAAGTGCCTTTAACCACTATGCCATCTTCCAGTCCTACTATCTTGGTTTATTTTTATTTATGTATGTAGGTAGGTTGCATGTTTGTATGCATGTCACATGCTTACCTGATGCCTGCAGAGGTCAGAAGAGGTTATCAGATCTCCTGGAACTGGATTACAGATGGTTGTGAACTACCATGTAGGTGCTGGGAACTGAACTCTGGTCCTCTGGAAAAGCAGCCAGTGCTATTAACCGCTGAGCCATCCCTCCAGTCCCTTACTCCCTTGGATTTAACTACCACCTGTAGCTGGGGGCTTCTTGTACCATCTTTTCTTAGATTTTTATCCCATACCTACTACTGTGTGCCTCAAGGGTTTTCACACTCAAAATGTCTCCAACTCAAGTCATCATCACTGAACTTCTGATTCTCCTGCCTCCATCTCTCCGGTGTTGGATTCCAGGTGTGTAATCAAGCCTGGTTGATGTGGTGCTGGGGACCAAACCCTGGACTTCGTGCATGCTAGATGACCATGCTGCCATTTGAGGCATATCTGCAGCCCTGGCGTCACTGACTTCATCTAGAGCATGCTTGTCCCATCGATCCATAAGAACCACTGCGTTCTCCTATCCCTTCCTCTACACATGCACTCAGCCACCTTTTCCTGCCAAGTGGCTTCCAAAGCATTTTCCACAGCCATTTGTTCCCTCTTTGCCACCTGCACTCTGCTTGCCACCGGGACCCTTATTACTGATGGCTTGGAACATTCTGGCTTCTGAACTGGACCCTTACTACTTCCAGTCTGATTCTCTCCAAGAACCTCCCTCCAATGTATCCATCGTCCGTAGTGGTCAAAAAGCTCTAGGCTAGACCTGGTGGTCCACACCTGTATTTCTGGCAAGCTGGAGGCTGAGGCAGGTGAGCCGCAAGTGGTAGGTCAGCCTGGGCTACACAGCAAGACCTTGTCTTAAAAGGCAGTAAGGACTGAGCAGGTGGGACTACAGCCCAGTTGACAGAATGCTTGCCTAATGTGTGAAGCTCTGGATTTAGCCCCTAGCACCACACAACAAGGCATTATGACACGCATCTGTAATCCTAGTACCCAAGTGGAAACTGGACATCCTGGTGAGTGTGAGACCAGCCCGGTCTACATATAAGACCCTGTATAAAAATAGAAAAAAAAAGAGTTCTATATTTAAGGAATGTGCAGTCTAGTTGGAGGGGGGCACTTTTTAAAACTATGTTCACTTTTAACTATCCTGCATTCGTGAACCACGGGGTCAGTTCCCAGAGTGCCAGGCTGAACTTGTCATGCCCTGCCCAAGACCCATTCTAGGGTTGGTGAGATGGTCAGTGAGTGAAAGACCTTGCCATGGAACCCTGATATCTGAGTTGGGTCCCTAGAACCCACAACAGAAAGAGAAATGATTCCTGACTCCTGAAAGCTGTCCTCTGACCTCCACACAGTCCAAACACACTCCATGAGCACCTGTGCTCACAGCCACACACATTATACACACAATAATGATAATAATTTCATATACATAATATACACACACTAAATTCAGCACTCAGCCTGGCACACAGGGTGCAAGGTGTGCTTTCTCACACCTCCCATTCCATCCTGTCCACCCCCAGCTCTGTCACCTGACACTTGTGCTGTGCAACTGGCTTTCCTCTCACCCTTGCCCTTTATCCAGAATATCCTTTCTGCCATTTGCTTTAACTGCCGACTCTAAGACCCATCAGGATGGCTCCTCCACTTGGAAGTCTTCCCTGAATGCCCCAGGCTGGAGTATATCGGTCTTTTGTGAGCATGTATCAGTGCAAGCATCAGAAAAGCCACTTCTAAGGGGCTTAGCTAACAATGGCAATGGATCAGATGTGCTCCCGGAACTGCAGGACCCAGGGTTGAAGTTTGCTGCTGTTGCTGTGTGCTCTGGGCTCAAAACAACAGCCCTAGGCCCTCCCATTGCTTACTTCTGCCTTCCTCTGAGTGGGCTTTGTTCTCCGGAGACTTCAGGCTTTCACCCAGTCTGCTTTGGTCCAGTGAAGTATTCAAGCAAACACTGGCTCATCTGGTCCCTGTGGAGGTTTTCCTTGGCCTGTGGCACCATCAGGCTGGCTAAGGGCTCCCAGAGTTCTGTTGTAATGACTGAATTCTGCCACCCATTTGTACTAAGTTTTTTCTTTTGGGCCACCAACCATTTCTCAAGTCATGACACACAGCCTTCTTATTAGTTATGAGTGCTCAGCCTAGCTTAGGCTTGTTTCTAGCTCTTTTCACTTAAATTAACCTGTTTCTCTTTATCCCTTTTATCTTGGGGTTTTTTACTTCCTTCCCGTATATCTTACTTTCACTGCTTCTCATGTCTGCTGACTGGGGGCTAGCTGGCGTCTGGCCCCAGGTCTCTCCCTCCTCTCCTCCTTCTCTCCTCTCTTCTCTCGAGTCTAGATTTCTCCTCTTATTTATTCTTTCTCCCTACTATTCTTTCCCTGCCAAACTATTGGCTGTTCAGCTTTTTATTAGACCAATGAGGTGCCTCAGACAGGCAAGGTGAAGCAAATACAATGCGTCTTTACATAACTAAACAGATGCAGCACAAGCAAATGTGACACACGTGCATTTTCCCGCCAGGTTGCGTGGAGGTGGAGCCTTTGGTGCTTTCAAGATTCGGTCTCACTGTAATCCACCGCCATGGCCAAGGAAGGCATTACACCTGGAGGTGTGATGTACGTCAGTACTGATCTTGAAGAGGTGCTGAAGGCCTCCCTCATCCACGATGGCTGAACATGTGGAACACACGAAGTTGCCAAGGCCTTAGACAAGTGTCAAGCTCATCTCTGTGTGCTTGCATCCAGTGTTGATGAGCCTGTGTATGCCAAGTTGGTGGAGGCACTTTGTGCTAAGTCAGCCTAAGCAAGGCTGATGACAAGAAATTAGGGGAACTGATAGACCTCTGTAAAAGTGATTGAGAGGGAAAGTCACGGAAAGTGGTTGGTTGCAGCTGGGTAGTGGTGAGGGATGATGGCAAAGAATCTCAGGCCAAGGATGTCATCAAAGAGCACTTCAAGTACAAGAAATTAATTAATAAAAATTTTAGCTAAAAATGTAACATACTTTTACACAATTAAAGTAATATTCCACAGCATAAACAAATATAATACATCTTTGCCTAGTTAAAATAATATTTCACAACAACCACGATCTCTGTAAGAAAAGTTGTGTAGCCCAGCTGTTTACACATCATCCGGGCTGGTCTGTGCTACAGTGGCAGGTTAAGTAGGGAGGCAGAGATGGAGAGTAAATATTCTAGGATTTACTGCCCAAGAGGCCAAACTAAGGATGCTATATACGGATTCTTAAAACAAATTATTGAAATTAACAATAGTTAGTCATTTCTTTTGTAGTCTGGTCCATCAATGAGAAAAGTAGAACTCGGGGTGGAGGCTCGCTCTCTTTTTGAGATGGAATGGTAATATGTACTCTTTGCTGACCTATAAAAACAGGCTGGCCTTGAATTCACAGATCTGCTTGCCTCTGCCCCAGTGCTGGGATTAAAGATGTGTGCCAGGCTTCTGTTCTCCCTGTCCACCATGAGAGTCACAGGTTTCAGCCTTGTCATCAGCCTTGGTGACAAGCATCTTTATTTGCTCTGCTATCTTGCCGGTCCCATCATTTCCCTTCATTGATAATATGGTTAGAATCTGAAATAGCCCCACAAACTCTTGGGTTGAATGCTTGGTCCCTATCCAGTGTCACTATTTTGGAAGGTTCTGGAAACCCTGAGGATGTGGGGCCTGGCTTGAGGAAGCAGGTCACTAGGGGCAGGTGGTCCCTGGCTCCTGTCTTGTTCTCTGCTCCCTAGTTAGCCATCATAGGAAAAATATTTGCCACATGCTCTTGACGCTTTTGCTCAAGCTAGTTCACCATGTCTGTTTTTCTCTGATAGGATCTCTGCAACTGTGAGCCACCCCTGCCTTTCCCACTTTTACCCCACCCCTGCCTATTGTACCTGTCCAGAACTATGATCTGGGAACTGCAAAAGTAACATACAGCTAGACACAGTGACATACACCTTTAATCCCATCTCTTGGGAGACAGAGACAGATGAATATCTGTGACTTCGAGGCCAGCCTGGTGTACACGTGGGGAAGTTCCAGGCCAGCCAGGGCCACATAGAATGAAAGATTCTGTCTAAACAAACAAGCCAAAAAGAAAAAAGAAAAGAAAGAGGAACATATAACTGGATTCAAAATAAAACTCCCTACTATCAAACTGTCGGTAAATAATTGCCTATTATAATTAATACCAGTCTGGGCCTGGGGATGGAGCTCAGTGGATAGAGTGTTTGCCTAGCATGTGTGTGATGATAGTTTTGAGCCCCTGCACAACAAAACCTTGGTGTGAGTCTGTGCATCTGTAATCCCAGCACCCTAAAGGGGGAGGAAGGAGGTTCAGAAGATCAAGGACATCCTCAGTTACAGAGAAAGTTGGAGGTCAGTAGGGACTACAGGAGACTCTGTCCCAAAACACACAACACACAGCCCCCACACACACATACATACCGCATATACCACACGCATACACATACACACCACAAACACACATACACACAAAAAAACAAAACAACAGCAACAAAATCCATCCTGGTGGCTCATTCCTGCCATCCTGGCATTTGGGAAAGTAGATGTGGGAGGGTCAGGAGTTCAATGTCATCTGTGACTATACAGTAAGTTCAAGGCCAATCTGGGCTGTGTAAGTTCCCAAAGCCACCAAACTCTTGAACCAGAGCTGTAGCTTTAGCACTGCTTGATTAGTGCACATGAGACCTTGGGTTTGTCCTCAGAGCCATAACACAGGTAAGCAGGGAATATGCTTAGGGGTTGGAGAGAAGGCATAGGCGTTGAAAGAGCTCACTGCTTTTGCAAACCAAGCTCAGGTTTGATTCCTGGCCTCCACATGCTAGCTCACAACTGTCTATAACTCCAGTTTCAGGGGGGCTAACACCCTCCTCTAGTCTCTGAAGCACCAGGCACACGCACATGTGGTGCACATACGTACATGCAGGCAAAACACTCATATACATAAAATAAAAATAAGTAAATCTTACAAATGTATATGTGCATGCTTAGCTTGCAAACTATAAAACACAGACTCAGTCCAGTTTGTGGATCTGCAGATTCCTGAATAAGGAAAGACACAGTGGAAGCTGGGAAAGGGCAGTGGAGACCGTGTGGACACAAGTCATAGTGCAAGGGGCTGTGTGGTGAGTGTCTGCCAGAGTCGATTAGCCAGACAGTCTTTAAGACATCTTTGTTTTATTTATTTACTGTGTGCATGTATATGGGGGTGCCATGGTGTGAGTGTGGCAATCAGAACCTGTGATTTCATTTCTGGAACTTTGGGGAGTCCATTCTCTCCTTTCACCACATCTGTCCTGGGCATCAGACTCAGGTTGTTAGGCTTAGAGGAAAGCACATTTACCAGCTGAGCCGTCTCGACAGCCCAGGGCATTCCTTTTTAAGAAAAGTAAGTTTGACTGGGCAGTGGTAGTGCACACCTTTAATCCCAGCACTTGGGAGGCAGAGACAGGTGGATCTCTGTGA
>LOJH01034729.1:0-13185 GCA_001685095.1 Ellobius talpinus
GACTTCCCACAAGGCAGGAAACCCTGACTGCTCTTTGGACTGGAGAGGGAGGGGAAGAGGGAGTGGGGGGAGTGGGAGCTAAATGGGAGGAGGTGAGGAGGTGGAAATTTTTAATAAATATATAAATAAAAAATGAACAAGTATAATATTTATCAAAAAATTGCTAACATTGCTTGGTAAACTTATCAATTTTTAGCAAAACATCTTTTTACTTTCTGTTGTTTTACATTAAAAAATATTAAAATAGATAATTTTCTCCCTTCATTTTTCTGCTCACCTCAGATAGGAGGCCTACAATAGACCAAAATACAAATACCACTGAAGCCCAACTTGGCAAATCTTGAGTTTTTCTGAGGTTTCATATAGAAGCATAAATGACTCCTGTGTCATCAAAGCCCACCCAACACAGGGGAGATTAAACAAAAGCTGGAGACCTAGAACTCATTCTGAGATTTCAGGCATCTCAAACATGTTCTTTTCAAGTGATAGTTGGTCTTAACCTCTTCTATGAACCTAAGCCAAACTTTGCTTCTTCAAGGTGGCATTTCTGGACTGGTCTTTGAAGCTTGGCTTGTCAGGGAGTGATTCCAAACAGCTTATTTTGCTTATTCTTCAAGGCACTGGGATAGTGATTCTGGTCAGTTTCTGAGACTTCCTATAGTTTTTTGAGTCATTTACTTTCCTATTTAAATAGCTTTTGCTGCAGAATGAAATATTTCAGTCTCAGAGGGAACTGTCATATAACACCCTCCATGTACCACCCAACAGCCATTGCACTCTTTAAAAACCATGGCCTCTTTATTGTTGTTATTGTTACATACACACTCCTACCTGTATAACCATTTAAGTACAACCTACTGAGTCCAGTGTAGTCATGTTTGTATGTATATGATTTCAAGGCTGATCACTTGGTATCAGATAACCAGTTAAGAGGTTCATCTCTGAGAAAAACTCTTTCTCCTATTTTCAACATTCCTTGGATGCAGGTATTATTTGTATGTGTGTATGGAGCCTTATGAGATCTCACCCCCTTCACTGTGAGTTGACCTATGCATGTTGCATTTCTTCAGGTCTTATTGTTTAGAAATCATGGGGGAAGTTTTCCTGTAATTTCTCAGAGACAAAATCTCAAAGCAGGTTTTTAAGGTCCTGTGACTCATACAGTCTTTCTGGCAACAATACCCTTTCTTCTCTAGTAGTCCTTGAGTATTAGGGAGAAAAACTGTATTATAGATTTATCAGTTGGGAATGGCTACTCCATTCTTTTGTTCTCTGCAGTTTGACTAGTTGTGGTTTCTTGTAATGGCATCTGTCTGTTTAAAAGAGAAAGTTCTTTGATGAGGGAAAAAGGTAAAATAATGTCAACAGTGTCTGAAAAATCCATAAAGAATCTTATTATTATTATTAATTATATACCTAAAGTAAGAAACAATACATATTATATGTGCACTATATTTCATTATGTATTATTAATATATAATATTATATATTTTATACATTATATATATATAATAAATAAATTCTACTTGGGCTGATAATGCAACTCCCCTAAGAGCCATGGATGATCTAACAAAAAGGCCAATAGAAGGCATGAGAAAAACCCTTTCATATTATTGGTCAGGAAGACTTTTAAAACAAGATAAGCAATTGGATTTGCCTTTACATTTGACTTGGATTTTTCTTGAAAGACTTTCCCCATGAAGATTAACTTCTATAGTATTCCATGTTTCTATGTAAGCATCCAAGCAAGAGACACAAACTTTAGTACCATCCAGTTTCAATACCTCTACAAAAACAGCATGGGAAAATAACCCTAAATGTGCAACAGTTGTGCTTGTATCTTGGCAGTAACAAACAGTTATCTAATTGGACTTAAAGCACCGTCGTGATTAGTGTTACACCTTATTGAAACTATGCAAATTTCCAGGGCATGTGAGGTCATGGATCATAGAGAAGAACTTACTGCTACTTTACAGACAAGCTTAATTCGTAGCAGCATTCCAAGTATTAATCTTTCTTTGTTCTTCACTGTCATTATATCTTTACTTATTTAGAGGTATTTAAGAAAAATAAAATGTATACAGTGTTCTGTTTGCATGTATGCCTTTCATGCCAATAGAGGACACTGTATTTCATTACAGATGATTGTGAACCACCATGTGATTGCTGAGAATTGATCTCAGGACCACTGGAAGAGCAGTCAGTGCTCTCAATCTCTGAGCCACTGATCAATTTAGCAAAATAATGTATTGATTTTTGATTTAAAAGAGGTTTTGATGTAATACTTGGGATAAAAACAAAACATATTTAACATTTGTTTGTGCTAAAGGTTAATGTTTGAGGGTGGGGAAATATGTTTATTGATATGGAAAAACATGCTTTTTTGAAATATAAAGACAGTTTGAGCTAAAAAAAGTAAAAATAAAGTAACAAGATGAACATACATGGTAGTTCCTTTCAATCATACTACAATTTCTAGATTCACTGGGTACAAATTTAAAAATAACACAGAACATAATGATTTTGAATTTGTTTCAAACAATTAGTAAATACTGAACTTACTTTTCAAGTATTCTCCACAAATAGTATCATCTCCCTTATCTTCCATTAATTGAAGTTGGTTTATGATGCTATATGACTCACTACAAAACATGTAGAGAAAAGCTTAAAACTTGAGGTTAAATTAAATTTACATGTTTTATAGCGTGTAGTACATAAATGTACTATATGTTTATATTGCGCTAAATGTTTAAACTTGCAATAAAGGTGTTATTGATCTTTAATTATTAAAAATAAGAATAGTGCCAGACCATTTAAGCTGAAAATTGAAATGTGAATTTGAAATTATGATTTTAAAAGGACATGAAATACAAGATGTATTTACTGTTCATTTTCATACTTAAAACATCATACAATTAGACTAATGAAAAGCTATAAAAGCTTCACATGCTTCCAACAGATGCAAATTGTACTTTCTTAATAGAAAGTAGTTTGTATTATGTCATTATTTTGAAGAAGCATTTGAATCATTTAATTTGGGAAGGTGAAATAAATATTCCTTCAGTTGGCTGGAGTTCTATTTCTTCCCTTGGCATATCCTTTTATATCCAACCTAAATGAAGTTAAATTGTCTGTCTTAATGATTTATGCATGACTTTGAACCATGTGTTTTATTTCTAAACAAATAAGAATATAATGTCATTGTTTAAAATGGCATTTGACTGTTTTAATACAGTAATACAACAAAATATAAAATGATTAATTTGCTTAAGACAGGATGGTGATATATTTTAGCATTTTATTTTATAATATAACCCATCCAAATTTTTATTGCACACAGCACATTCCATTCTTCCCTCACATAAATATCAATAAGCTTCATGTTTTTCATTATTTTATGTGTGAATATACATGCAAATATTTGAGAAAATAAATGTATATGTAAATATATAAAGTAATATGTAACAAAACCTATCAACACAGTGTAATACATTTGAAATTATTTTATGTTTTAATTAAAGAAGAAGAAATGAGTAATGTTTTACACTCTTTCTTGATAAAAGTGAAATATAAGTGATTTGAAGGAAAGTTATTTATTTAATAGTCTTACACTTAAAACGGATATTATATAAACCTCTTAGACATTTTATTCAAGAGTTGGAAAAAATGTTTGGCCTCTGAAATGGCTTTTTACTATATGTGATGACCTGAGTTCCCATGTTGCTGAAAGAAAAAACAAACTACATCAAGAAGTCCTCTGTCCTCTACAAGTATACCTTGGCATTTGTACATGCATACAAATACATGTGCACTTACAGGCACATATGAGCACTAAATAAAAGTGCAATCCACTTATAAAAATATAAGAAGTATGACCTTGGAAGAATAGCAATAAATGCTGCTGCCTTTCAAGAGTTTTTTTTCTATTTATTGAAAAAAAGTCTTTCAATCATACAATATGTTCTTTTAGAGTTTCTCTTTCCCTCACTCCTTCCAGATTCTTCCCAGTTCTACACCAACCCAAATCTGTACCATTTATCTCTCATTAGAAAACCAATCAAAATAATAATTAATAATAGTAATAATAGAAATTATTATTAATTTATTTAATTATAAGGATAATTTATTAATTATTGAATAATGATATTAATAATATTAAATAAAAACTAACAAGCCAGAACAGAGCAAAGCAAAATAAATGATAAGTTAGAAAGAGTCAATATAAAAGTATAAGAAGGACGTATATTCTTGAAGACACACAAACATCCATTCACACATATTGAAAACCCATAGAAACAAAATCAGAAACAATATTATATAATATCTGTGAGGGTAAAAAGTAAAATGACAAAGCATCAAAAACCAAAAAAAATCTTCGAAAAGTACCATTGAGTTTGTTTTGTGTTGGCCATCTGGGCAATTCTCCTATCTTTGTGCTTTGTATAGACAGTGAAAGTAGTTGGGGATCTCTCTATCTAAGCACTTCCTCAAAGCTCCAGGAATGTCTTGGAAAAGGAGATAGAAAATTCTCAGAGCCAGTAGGGATAGAAGACACCAAGGAAACAAGACGTTCTAGACACATCAGGACACATATGCCTAAGCCACACATAGACTGAGGCAACATTCACAGGGCCTGCACAGGTCTACACCAACTGTGATCCCAATCGTGAGAGGGAAAATAGAAACAGCCTTCAACCCTAGCCAAGGAGCTACTTCCGACAGATAATGATTTGCAAAGAAAAAAATAGCTCTACGCAAGGATTTTTTTTTCTCTCAGAAAGGTTGATTTATATCCAGGTTCTACAGGGTAGGAAAGGTAATTGTTATTTAACAATAAAATTGACATTAGTAGTATGACTGACTTTCCTCTTTATTGTACACTCTTTTTTCTGAGTATAATCATTATTGGAAAATATGCATTTTAAGTCATAAAGGTGGAAGAACAGATTATGATGCAGATTTATTCTTTAATGTATTCATTTGTAGATTTGTAGTCATACTTTATATCATGGACTTTCTCATACTGAGAGAAAATTTTCCATATGGCATAAATATTTAAAGAAATGATGATTATCCCTCTGTGATCTTATTTACTTTCTTATTTAAAAACCACATTTAAATGAAACTAAGCAACAAGAATTAAATGGATAGCAATAAAAAGTTATTTTTGATCTTTGCATTTAATGCCCTCTCTAAAAGTAAAGCAGAGTCATTACACTAAGAAGAATAAAGTGCCTTACCTTGATTAAGTGGGCATGTTGTGACACAGAGAAGCACACAGTAGTAACCGCTATGGTCTGAATATTGTAGCAAATTAGCTGCAAATATAAAATGACATACTTGTTGGGCTAAAAGTATTAACAACAACATCAATGGTTCCACTACCACAGTCTGGCAAATATTTTTATATATATTAAGTTAATAAGATAGAGAAAATGCAAAAAATATTTTGAGACAATATATTAGTTACTTTCCTGCTGTTATGATAAAATAAGATAACCAAAGGCAAGTTAAGGAAGAGAGAGAGAGAGATGGTTTTGGCTTATTGTTCTACATGGATAGTAGTCATTATGGTGCAGAGAGGAATAGAAACACTAAAAGGAAAAGAAGAGATAACATTACAAGTCACAGAAAGGAAACAAAGAATGTTAACTGGAGGTGTGACAAGAATATAAATGCCCAAAGATTGTCCCCAGTGTTGTACTTCTTTCATGAGCCAAACTTAACCCCCACAAAGAGTACCAAATGTACCAATACTGAAAACATGTTCAAATACTGAAATTATAGGGTGGCATTTCTCCTGAGAACTTCTACATTTCTTCACCGTCTCCATAAATTCATGGATGCATCATAATGTAAAATGAATTTAGTTCAACTTCAAAATTCCCCCATAATCTTTCACAGTCTCAGTGTAATTTCAAATGTTAAAGTCTAGATCTCATTCTCAGCTGGACTCTAGACTTCAAGGAGTGATAACTCAGTCCCAATTGAAGAATTTCAGAGTTAGGGTTCTTCTCCTAATTTTGCCTGTCAGCTATCCCATTCACTGTTCTGATCTAGGACAGCTTGCAGTTTGAAGTCTGAACATGGAGTTCCAACCAGAAGTTCAGGCAAGGAAAGTTGTTGCCAATTCATTACCAACTAAATAATGACAAAGAACTACTAGCCATTTTGCTCACCACTGTGCCTTGGGATTTAGGGGAGTCATGCACCAAGATATTTTAAGAAAGCTCCAAATTTTGGGTTTACTCGTGTGTGTGTGTGTGTGTGTGTGTGTGTGTGTGTGTGTTTGAGAGAGAGAATATGAAGTTGTATGGAAAATGGGAAATGAGGGGTATGTTGGAGGAGATTTGGGGAGGGGAAAGATATGATGAAAACATTGTATGAAAAATTAATAATATAAAAATACAAAAAAGAAATATCTCTAGCACTAACTCACTCATGAAACACAGTGAAACAGGTTTCTTACCTGTGCTTCATGGCACAACACTACCAAAATTTAATACTCCTATAGTTGCTTGTCTCAATCTCTCCTCCATTCGTAGGCAGGCCCACACATCCTCTGCACTGGTCAACCTGAGGGGTCTGTTCTTATGTTGCCTATAACTTCCCCAATTCTTGAACATACCCCATGTCTGACAAGAAAAACAGGGCCCTCACCTAGTCTGAGTAGCCAATAGTTTTGAAACATAGAATACCTACATTTACAGACACACAACAAATCAATGAATGTCCAGATCTCATCATAAAAAAAGTTATGAAAGGTAAAGACCATATGTCCTACCCCATTGACCTCTCCTATAGAAGAAATTTCCTCCAATTAGAATTATATAATTGGACCAGAATTTAAAGGAGTCATCAACTTAAAGAATTCAAGGAGATTAATGAAACAAATGAACAGCTCAAAGATCTTAAAAAGACAAACATTTGAGTGATTTCCTATAGAAGTGAATGAAATGATAGATGCTTCATAATGCAAAAACTTAAGTGAAAAACAAACAAATAAATAAATAGAAACTTTGAAAAGAATGTAAGCTGAAATGAAGATGAATTTGAAAAACTTTATAACAAAATTAGAAAACTAAGGAAAAAATCTCATAAATATAATAGATTAAGTAGAATATACAACATCAGGACCCAAAGACAAACTAAAGGAATTAGGTCATACAAGCAAAAAAATATGTTGCAAAGAGAAAAAAAATACACAGTCCCCTTAGAAAGGAACCCCTATGGGAATAATGGCTGATTTCTCAATCACAACCTTGAAAGCCAGAATTGTCTAGAATAATGTACTCCAAGTTCTTGAAGATTATAGAAGTCATTTTAGGCCCAGAAAAATTACCTGTCATACTTGTATAAGAATGACTTTCAGTGATACAAACAGGCTAAAAGAGTTCATATCCACAAAACCAACCTTAAAGAGAATATTGGTAGCATATTTTGGACTGAAGATGGAAATAGACATAGCCAAGTAACAGTATAAATAAAGCAAATGAAATTATAGTTACTGAAACACAAAGTTCAACAGTAAGATAAACAGCAAATAATAACCATAAAACAGATAAAAATACTGAAGTCCACATTTGCAGTTCAATAATAATTTTAAATCTTAAAGGCCACATTAGAAATCTCTGGTTGCATTTTTCTTCAGCTGTCCATAAGAATAGTACCTATGTCATCTCTTGTGATTGAAGGGCTTTTAGCTGGCTGCTAATGTGGAAACAGCACATTGTCATCAGTGGCATGTGGAATCTAGATCTGGAGTGTCCCCTCTGATCTTTATTTTAGTTCTGTGCTGGACATCTACCACTGAACTCCTAATGTAACTTAATTGCTTTCCACAGTGATCTGTCATTATAGTCATTGTGAAGAAAGTGTCATACTAGCCTTTTCTCAGAACACAAATTATTAATGTGTTCTTATGTCTTCACTTATGTGACTTCATTCATTCCTTGTACTCTTACACACAGTTATTCTGAACACTTCACTAAATATTGAGTATTGCAATGTTAGTTTTTTTCAGGTATCATTACATGCATTTATAAGAATGAATTCTGAAGTACTTTCAGAATATGAAATCCTAATTTTATGAAAATGCTCAAATACTTCCAAAATATTTTATTTGTTGTTGAAATGTAGACACATTCATACACAGACAACCATCTATGTGCATAAAAATGTCAAATTAGCTTGAAATACTTACATCTATTTGCACTCCCTATGTTCTTGCCAGTACACCTTTAACATGCTCTGCATCTCCTCCATTTCAAATTTCTTCTAAAAACTACATACTTATTGCATTTATGATACTGACCCATATCCACATGTATTGGTGTTATTGCAGAGATATAAGGTGAGGTAAATCCTATATAAATAAAATATATTTCCTATAAAGTACATTAATTTATCTCCTCCATAAACAAAGGATTGCAAGAAACTTCTTGTTAGGACAGGGTCCAAGAATGGAGTTCTTTGAGGAGACATCTGAGAAACTCCAATACAATAGGACAAAAGTTTTTGACCTCAGTTTGCTCAAAAACATGAAGTTGTTTTTGTAATGTATTTTCCTGTCTCTCCAAGATATAACAGAAATGGATGTGCTTACTTAAAATTATTCATTATAATTGACTACTGTTAATTGTTTGTATGTATGTATGGAAGAACACATTTTTGCTGTGTGAGGTTTGCCCACCTTGTGAACCTTGCCTACCATGTGTAGTAGCCCTTGTTATTGGACTCTTTCTTCACGTGTATCTCAATCCTCAGAGTAAGAATTGTCAGATACTCTGAATATTGCTGGCTATTGCATGAAACTTTATTGTGTCTTATTTGTCAGCTCCATCTCCAAGGTCCACAACCTCTGGAGCAGTAAACATATCTAGTGATAGACACAGAAGTATTTCAAGTTTTTTTTTTACTGTAATTTGTTTGCCTTATATACCCCATTGAAAAACTCATTCCTTTTACTATTATTTCAGTGACTCCAGAATTGCAGATATTTTTAAATCTGTTTTCAATTTCTACTACATTCTACAGTTGAATCCTGTCCTCAGAATACAAGCTTTAACCTATAAACTACAGGATATGAGTTTGTGACAAAAGACAGCATAGGGTTTTTCTATTTTCCATAAATTGCTTTCAATTTTTGATTAGTAGATCTGAGCCTCTCACTTTGTCAGGTCAATTAAAAGCAAGCCCACAGCAAGAACATCAAGATCTACTCTTATTATGACTCTGGTATCTCCTGCTTCTCTCAATCCCCGGGGACAGCACATGGCTAGTGCAGCCTCTTCATGAATTATCCCACTCAGGCACATCATGGTTGTGATTATGTCTTACCATCCAGAAATCATGTCCCTAGAAACAAATTCCTAGAATAGCTACTGCTAGGTATTGCCTTAAACCAAATAATCCAGAAGTAGTCTGTGACAGGATCATTTTTTCAGGTGTCATATCAAGAAAACACTTTCAGAAAGTGAACAAAAGTATAAAAACAATATAAGTCAGAAAAAAACTCCAAAAAATTATGGCATATCAGGTAGAGATTAGTTTTGCCCCATCCCATGTTGTAGCTATAGAGCAAAACTTGCTAACTTTCAGCAAATTACCTTGAACCTTCTGAGAATCAGAAGCCAGCTAAAGTCAACCATTAAACTGACAACTTTCTAGTGAGGTGGGTGACATGTGGATGAGCACAGTTCAGTCCTTTGAAAAGTAGGCAGATATCAGATATGTTTAGTTAAGCATGAATCTTCTAGTAGGTATTATATCTATATATGGCAACAAGGAAGGACATAGAGAGATTTTCATAATGGCAGTGATACTGTTAATTCTCCACCTCTTATTTTTGAGCTTCATATGTCTTTTTTGAAGGCAAAGTCATATTAAGACACCCCAAGAACATATTCTTCCAAACTGAATCTTGTATTTTATACGAGAAATATATTGAAGTCACTCTTTTATGGAAAATCAATTAAATGATTATTATTCAATGATTTGCATTTACCCTTGTGAATGTTAAATGATGGAATGTTCTGATATCATAACTTACCCAAATTGGAAGTCTTGGGTTAATTATGTAAGTCTACACTTCAAAACCTCTGCAGTCTGTGTACAATGCAGTGATATATTCATGCTTTGCAGCTCCACAATGTGAGTAAACTAATTAAAAGACTGTTGTTAGGGATAAGCTCAGAAGCCAGCTTACATCACCCCAGGGCTGCTACAGGATTTTGTTATGGATAATAGAGAAATGACTTCCTTGAAACAGGTCCACTTTGATCAAATTAGTGATTTGTAGGATTGCTCAATGAGATGCTGTACTACTCAGAGATAAAATAACTTAAAGAGACAGCATACTTTACCACTTAACACATTCAAAGGAAATAACATTTCTTAGACTAAATTCTGGAAAAATCAGGTTTCTTGCAATGATAGAATATCTGAGATTTATCCTGAGGATTCACAATGATTTTATATATCTCCATTATTTTCTTCAACTATTGCCTACTAAGAAAGGAATTTGAAACTTCTTTTATTGAATTGACCTCTATAAAAGCAAATCACATCTAGAAGACATGTGGGTGAAGGGAGGAAAGGAAATGAAATTTTAGGTGTAGGCATGTGGGAAGATTCATTTTCTTTTCTTCTAAAATATTATTGTATGCTTTTATATGTGTGAAACAAAGAGAGGAGAAAGATATGATACAGCAAAGTTCATTGTGCGGTAAATAACCATGTGTGTCTAAATGTTAATTTTAAATATGCACCAAGAATAATGAAACAATAATTAAGAAAGCATCTGTAGTGGCTTGGTAATATATTTTACTACTGCACAGACTTGCATTATCTAACAATGGCAAAAGTAAAATAATGTTTAAGTAAATATTTTTTAAAATGCCAACCCATCAATTTTCCTCAGGGGCACACTATAGGAGAAGGATCACTTCTAAATTATTCCTGATGAAACACCAAAATATGCGTGTGCTTTGATGATGAAGTACATTGCAAAGATCTAGAGAGAAATGTCACAATCTGGCTTGATGTGGGATTCCCCTCTGTATGCTGTGAATACTTTTGGTGAATAAAGAAACTGTCTTGGCCTGTTGATAGGGCAGAACTTAGATAGGCAGGGGTGGGGGAACGAAACTGAATGCTGGAAGAAGGAAGGTGGAGAAAAAAGAAGCCATGTATCCCCACCAGAGACAGATGCTGGAAATTTACCTTGTAAGCCACTGCCATGTGGCAATACTCAGATTAATAGAAATGGGTTAAATTAAGAAGATTTAGCTGATAAGAGGTTAAAGCTAACAGGCCAAGCGTGATGTATTAATATGGTTTCTGTGTGATTATTTCTGGAGTCTGGCTGGCCAGGAAACAAACAAACAGCCTCCTTACGACATCACCAGCAATTCTGTAAAGTAACTTGAGTGTAATTTTCAAGTTGTCATCATCCTAAATCACTAAGACAATCTGAGAAACTGTTCCAAATTAATGAAAACTAAACATAATGTGTTACACTAGATTTGAATCTTGACAAAATGGAAAGTAAAGAATACTTTCAGAAAAATGGATATCCTTTGAAAAATACCTTTGGATTATATCATAGAATAATTGTATTATTGATGCTGGGGCTTCAGAGACTTTGGGAAATATAGTATTGTCACATGAATCTACTCTTGTTTTTAGAAAAAAAATTAATGAGGAAAACAGTCTTTAAAGCACAAACTGTTCTTATTTATTTTGGTTAAGTGGCATTCATTTATAATAACCATAATTTTATAACTCCTGAGGAATTTTAATTGCATAAAGCATGTTTGTGCCAATTGCATAATAATATTCCAAAGGAATGGTGTACAGAAGGCTAGCCCCTTCAAATCTCTAACACACAAAGGGAAGCCAAATGTTTCTACTAAACTATTTCATTCCTAGGATATTTGACTCTTGAGTCAACTTTCAATTGCATGCACATATACTCATATCTGCAGCAGCTGTTGAGTTAGGTTAAAATTTCCCACACTCTCAGAATTAATGAGAAGCAACAGAATATGATTGGCAAGTATAAGCCTCACTTTAACTAACACAAGTTCATTTAATTATATTGCAGAGACAGATTTGTCTTTTGGTTATGATATTAATAAATAATCATTTTCTCATTATTGTCCTTGAGATGCTGGTGTCCTGTCACTTTTCTCTGTAGAGCTGTTTAGTATGGGATGATGTGATCCAAGCTATCCATCAGACATTGTGTTTCTGTCATACAGAGAGAGGTTTAGCAAAGTATAATATTATAACTGTAGTTTTGTTTTGTTTTACTGAATTACAGTTATAAGATGTCATATGAATTTGTGCTATTATGATTATATTGTGTGACAAAAGATAAAATGCTCTCATTAAACTAAACTTCAAAGGATAAATAAAGTTACTTAAAATTGTCCCTGCTCAGATATAATAAGGCAAGTAAAACATTTGAACAAAATAAGAGCTTTTATTAAATAAACATACTATTTTGTAAAACAAGGGTTTAAATTATATATAAATGTGAATTCCCATATATATTAATCTTTTGATCTATAAAAATCTGTAAAAATAAAAAGTTAAAAAAACTGTTTTAGAAATCATTTTAGAGACCTGAACCAGAGACCTCTGCAGGACCAAGCCCAAGCCAGGGACCTATGGAGGAGAGGACTCAAGAAAGGGACTTCTGTGAGAGAGGACCCAGGCCAGGAACATCTATGGAAATGTTTAACCAGCATCCTCTGCCAGAGCAGGCCTAAGGGAGCAAAATCCACAGGAGCTGGTACAAGGGAATAGTCACTGAGGGAGTAGGCTGGAGACTGAGAATTCTGAGGGATGAGGCTGGGACCTCTGGGGGAGTAAACCTGATCGAGATACTTCCATGCAAGTGGGCCCAAGCCAGGGAACTCTGTGGGAGGAGGCCCAAGCCAGGAATATCTGCAGGGAGTGAGCCTAAGCCAGAGACATCTGCAGAAAACAGGCCTAAGCAAGCAATCTCCGCTGGAGCTGGCCTGAGGGAGCAGACTCCAAAGGAGCAAAACACAAGGGAGTTACCACTGAGGGAGCAGACCCAAATCAGAGACTTCTGTCGGACCTGGTACAAGGGAGACATCGCTGAGGGAGCAGGCCTGAACCAGAGACATCTGCGGGACTGGGAGTGAATCAACT
>LOJH01034731.1:0-15953 GCA_001685095.1 Ellobius talpinus
CCCCAGCCATGCATCTGTCAACCACATTCAGAGGGACTAGTTTGGTCCTATGCTCATTCCTTCCCAGTCTGGCTGGAGTTGGTGAACTCCCATTAGCTCAGGCACACTGTCTCAGTGAATGAACCCATCATGGTCTTGACCTCCTTGCTCATACTCTCATTCCTTCCACTCTTCAACTGGATTTTGGGAGCTCAGTCCAGTGCTCCGCTGTGGGTCTCTAGGCCTCTGTTTCCATCAGTTGCTGGATGAAGGTTCTGTGGTGGTACTTAAGATAATCATCAGTCTCACTACAGGACAAGTCAAGGTCTGTCTCATAGTTTCATGGGGATTTTAGTCTCTCATGGAAGAGAAGACATGACGGTGCTCATGGGGCCAAAACAAACTTTTAAGTGTCTCATGTGACCCTGGACTAGACAGCAGGTAGCACAGACTGGTGTTTCAAGTGACCTACTTCAGCCAGCTACACACTAGGTGGCACATCTTTCTCCAGCAGCACCACCAGCTGGGGACGGGCATTGAAACAGAGGAGCCAGTGGGGGACATTTCACATCTAAGAAATAAGGGTGTCCTTCCTTTTGCATGTTTAAGTTTAGACCCAACTAATCTTCCCCCCCCTTTCTCTGTGTGTGTGTGTATGTTGGCCGAGTGATATAACCTGGAGGCTTGCATAGTCTAGAGATTGCTCTATGCACTGAGATTAACCCGGGTCAGGCTCCTTTGAAGATATAGAGAGATAATTACACTCTTTAGCTTCTGCCGAAATCATTTTTCCTCTGTGGACTTTTTGGAGAGGGCAGCTGATAAGAATGTGAGAGTTAATTAGAAGGCTGTTTCCTGACCGACGGGGTGAAGTCTAAATTCTGCACCTGGAAAGCTTTGCTTCTCTCTTGTGCTTTAGGATTTTAGATGTGGACTCAATCTAAGATGGAGAAACGCTGACGATGAATTCTCTGGAAGACATTTGAAAGCACTTGAAAGTTGCTCAAAGGCATAGACTAGCAGTTCCCTAGAGGGGTCTGAATATATAATTAACAATGGTAGTGACCATACCTTTTCTCCCTTCTTTTCTCCGAGAGCTTGTCCACTATGATAGAAACACATTATCTGTTTACGTAATTATGTTTTGTTTTTAAATCCTCTTTAATTTAACTCAAACATTAAGGATTTTTTTTTCAACTCAAGAGCTGAAAAGTAGATACTTGGGAAAGTTGAGATGTAAAACAATCCTCTTCCACGCTGGCCTTTTCCAGCTTAATGTTCTGCGTGTTCTATTTTGTTTGGGGCAAATAAACACTCTGAGATTGATCTGAAATGATTAGATGTAGCATCATCAAATGGTTTTCATGATTCAGGATACACATTTTTGAAAATATTTTTAGTCATGTTGTCAAGATATGGTTAAGGCTTTTTCATGGGTTAAGTCATGTTTGTATGCATGAAAAGACTGCATTTTAGTCAGGGTCTAATCAAGAGAGGTATTGGACTTGAATCACGTCTACTGTAGCATTAGTGGTTTTCTGTTTTAGTCAGTCTGGTTTAAGGCGTATCCTCTCTGACTAGTGTTTACTTTCTAATAAATCAATAATGCAAATATAGGTAGACACCAATTCAGATTTTTTTTAAAAAAAAATTGACAGTTTCTTCATCAACCCACTTACATTTGTAGAAGTCCATGACAGGTAGATACTTTCATTTCTGCAATGCTATAGCATTACAATAAGCATTTTGAATTCTACAATAAGCATTTTTAAACGTGAATCTATTCAGACAACATTGTATCATCCTCATCTTTTAAGAAAGTTGCTAGGGTACTACTACCAACTGCACTGGCTTGGTGGTCCTGAGCGCAAACATCAGTGCCATTGCTAATATGAAGACAAGAAGCACTTATTTAGGAATCACTTTCCTGATATGCATGTCATATGAGAGCTCTAGTTTCTAGCTGCTCTGTGGCCCATATTGCAAATACATGGCTGTTTTACTGGGGTTTTGATGTCACTTGTATCATTAAGCCAGATTTTAGTAAGCCCTTATTACATTCTAAAAGTTCTGATCAAAACTGAAGATTTTCTTTAAAAATTCTTTTATGTAAGTAGAATTTTGTGCTCATCGTTGACAGTAAGGAACCAATTTCTTTCTGATTGGATTCTACCCACGTCGACCAAAGAACACACCGCTTCTGCATTCCTATGCCAGAGTCGACCCTCTCCGTAACTCGGCTATCCCCACTTTAGGTAGGTCAATTGGCCTCCTTTTATTAGTCCTCACTGGCCTAATTTCTGTTGCTGTTTTCCCATAAGGAATGGTGCCACCGACTTCCTGTCTGGAGCTAATGAAGCTGTCATGTTAAAGTTTTCTTGCCACAAGTGTTCTAGAATTGCTTTCTGTTTGACACTGAAGAGCTCTGCTCCCTGGCCCTTCAAGGCCCACCGATTCCTGAGTTCGTTTTTGTGGTCCCTGTTTCCTGAACGCCACAGTTTTCACCATAATGCCCTTCCCGAGGAGAAGTAAGTTCTCAGGCATTCCCATGCTGACCCAACCCTCCTGCTCTCCTTGTTTTGCACATTATGCGAATAAAGCCCTAGCAAGCAGCATGCTAGGGGTCAAAGCTTCAGTCTTTTTAAGTCACCTTTCTAAGCTAGCCAGCTGGTTCATGTTTGCCTGCAGACCGTATTCTTCATGAAGGTGCGTGTATAACTGGATGAATTTCCATGCATAATGTCCAAGACGTGCTTTGTATGGAACACATGAAGTTTGGGATATCTACTAGATTTTTAAGTAGAGCTACCAAGTGCAAAGCAAGATGCATTGGCAGGAGCTATAAATTCAGGCGTGATCAGCTGACACATTTATTTCAGTGCGCATACCTGAGCGAGATGAATAGGATGGGCATGCACAGGATGCCACCTTTCTCCAGTTTATTACAGTGTTGAGAGCAGCTACAGCCAGGGGCAGAGGCTCCAGGAGCCTGCAAGTGTAGAATGTTGGCAATCCACTGTGAACTGGAGATGGAAACAGGAGGAAGAATGAAAGTGACTGAGGTGTAGAGCGTTAACCCAAAGAGTGAATTAAGGCACATCTGCTGTGTGGTAGTGGGATATTTCCCGACGGGGCCAAGTTCTGATGTGTTGCCAATGTAACAATGAATTATGCTAATGATTTATACCTTGCTGATGAAGGCTCAAAGCCCCTGTGAATATACCTTGAAGTGACTTCTCCACATCGATTACTGACAATTAATAGCTTCATGGTTTGCCCATAATTTAACTAGTTCTGAATTTAATCTCAGCCACATGGACCATACTTACAGGACTCCGGGAAGTTCCACCTGAAAGTCAGAACTCTATGGTATCTGCTTTTAAATCGTTCAGTGCTGTATCCCTGCCTTTTTGTAACACCTTAGAAGGTTATCGCATAATGATTTTCATGAGGCTGCTCAGTGTGCTTGCTGTGCTGATAAATCTCACGGATGGGACCTGATAGTGAAAATACAAAACATGTCAGTGGTAGAGGTAAGTCAGTCTTCCAAGCTACTTTAAGTAATCCAGAGAGCCTGTGGATCATAACTTCGGATGCCCCCTGGATAGCTGTAAGTTTTGGTACTCCTTAAGGAAAGGGGTGACAGAAAGAAAAAAATAAAAAACAACAACAACAGGAAGATGACATTTTTGTATACCAGTACATGGTATGATCCTTGTGTGCACTTAGCCAATGATTTATGAAATAATAAATAAAGAAGCAAATGGCAGGAGAGACTTAGCCTTGTCGGCTGATTTTCCTCTAGGCCTGAAGCCCCCAGAAGGTCGTTCATACCATAACAGTGTTTCATTTCTCTGGTAGGTCTGTGTGCTTGAGAACAATCACATCCAACACATCCTCCCTGTGTTCTCTTCCTGACTATTCATTGCTCAAAGCAGGAAGATCCCTGCTTGCTGAGCGCCTCATCCGAAACAGAGCTATCTCATCCCAGTATGAAGTTTTGTGTTTTTTTTTTTTTTTACTATTTCTCTGTTCCTATACTCTCTGTGTTCACTTTTTTCTATGTTTGTGTATTGGTGCCACTTCAGAATGTATGTTCTGTTTGAGTAGACATTTACTGTGTATTGTAATTGCTGGAGTTCAAACACATAGATCCTACTAGGTAGTCAAGAAACAGTTATGGATGATAAACTCCCTCACTCATATTGTAAGTCTTAGCCATTTGGTTGTTTGGTCATTAACATCATCAGCCATTCTAGACTTTTCAGAGCCCATTCTGGTTTGATGTTCCAATTCTGCTTGTTGTTTCATCATTCACTTATGTGTTGATTAGATATTCATTCAGTGCTGACTGTATAGTAGACCTTGATTTAGGTATTGGGAATATAGATGTGAACCAGTCGGACCAGATGTCTGTTATCATGTAACATTGTACAAGAGAAGCATTGGCTTGACTCATGTCCATGGGTCTTAAGGCTATTGTTAGGCAGCACGAGTAATGTTAGAGCCCATCATGGAAGGTGTATGAAGATCACTGCTTGGCAAACATTGCATGGAGAGATGCAGAACATGCTTGGGATTGGGTCTGTGCTGTAAGGTAAGGCCTGGTTACTTGGAAGAAGGAAGACCCTCTTGCCCTGTGTTCTGGCTAACATGTGAATCCAGTCATTAGCTAAGACATATCAAAATCCACATGTCTTATTTGTTAATGCTTTAAGCAGTTTTCATGGTTAACATCATGAGAGGATTAGAAACATTCATAGAGCTAGCCTAAGGCAAAGTTCTTGATCTCTTCCTGTGGTGGTTTGAATAGGAATGCCATATTCCTGCCCTCCCCCCCGCACCACCACCACAGATTCATGAGTTTAAGGGCTTGGTCCATAGGGAGTGGCACTATTAGGAGGTATGGCACGCTAGAGTAGGTGTGGTCTTGTTGGAGGAAGTGTGTCATTGTTGAGGTGGGCTTTAAAGTCACATATGTAACTCAAACTAAACCCAATGTGGCAAACAGTTGCTTCAGCTTCCTGGTGATTGAGATGCAGAACTCTCAGCTCCATCTCCAGCACCACCTGTGCCTACATGGCACGAATGGACTAAACCTCTGAAACTGTAAGCCAACCCCAATTAAACGTTTTCCTTAATTATAAGAGTTGCCGTGGTCACAGTGTCTCTTCACAGCAATGGAAGACCTAACAAAAGCACTTCCCACAGCAAATTCTGTGCCCATTATGTGACAGAGACATTTATTGTGAAACCTCACCAAACTGAGGTTCCACATGTTTTTTTTCCTGAAATTTCTCCATACTCAGCATCATCTATAGTCTTCTTCCTCAGAGCTTGGAGGTAAAAAAAAAAATCTTGCAAATACTTGTATTTAAAAATAACTCATCAAGCATCAGAACATTTGCAGGAGTCTTGGGAAAAACGTAAAGATAATTTGGTTAATATGGTGTCTGTGACCATTGCCTTCTGTCACCTGTCAATAATCAGCATCAGCCTCAACTTGTACCAGGAGCAGCCCAGAACATTCAAATTCCCCATTGTGGTTCTCCTTCATCTTCACATGGCTTGCTTGGCTGTGTGCCATCCTTTTTCTGTCTCCAGGCCAGTCTCCCTGTGACAAACTTCTGATTTGATGAAATGTGTCACAGGCATTTTGAATACCGGCACAAGGCTTTCCCCATCTTCACAATTTCCTTCATCTGAGGGGGGTGTGGGTAAGAATGGCATTGGAAGAGCACTTGGCTCCGTGAATACCTTCTCCCTCAGCATCCCTGTCAAGCAGTTTAATTATGCAAATGAGCACTCCTTAGCATAGGGGCTGGGGGAGGTGTGGCAGAGAGAGGAACAGTGCAAAGATGTGCTAGACAGGAATTAAGCCAAGAATATCCACACTTCTTATATTGAGAAATTTCCCAGGGACTTTTTTTTTGCTTTCCTTCCAAGATGATAAATCATTTGAAAGTCTGCTCTTTTAACTTCCTTTACATTTTTTTCTGTCCTACTTCCTGTTCTAAAAAAGATGGAGTCTTTTTTTATATATAAAAAAATGCCAGTTTGTTTTGAGAATTTTTTAACGTCTCTCTCTCTCCTTTAAAGAAGCTCTTATGACAAAGTAACAGCAATATTTTTCATGTTGATGTTAAATTTCATGGACTGGGTCTTCCTTGATACTTTCTTGGGATCCTTCAGTTCTCAGGCGAGTGAGCAATCCAGTGGTGGGTGTTGGTGAGCACATGGCGGGGGGACTTCGGAGGATGGCTTCTGGTCAGAGTCATTCATGCAGCATCTGTGGACCAAAGGCTATGGAGCAGGGGTGGGCACCATCACCCAGCCTTCATGTAGCTTCCTTGGAGGGCTGGAGACCCATAGAATGAAAACTAAAGAGCTGGATGGATGGCAGCTCACAGAAGCATCCAGCCGGGGCTTAGAGAATAATACAGTGTTTGATTTTATTTTAACCTTTATGGATAGGCAATGAAACATTCTCAAAAATCCTTTTAGGATTCTACTGGAGCTGAAATATGGTATGTTAACCTCAGAGGTTTAGTGCTCAGGGAAAGCAATGTAAATTCTCAGTCTGTTTCTTCGTATATAATTTAGCAGTTTCCAACTTGGCAAAGGACTTGCTTAGAAATAGACTAGACCCTAGATGTTGGATATTGATCAAAACATGTAAGTTTTTATGGTATCAGAGCAGGGCAGGAATGGTTGAGAGCTAAAGAGGCTAGGCCACATAAAATGTTGAATGTTCAAATGATAAAAGTGAGCTATGCACAGACATACACACACAGTGTGTGTGTGAGAGTGTGTGTGTGAGAGAGAGTGTGTATCTGTATCTATCTATCTATCAATCATCTATCTATCTATATGCATGTATATAGCTATATCCTTGTATGGTGGCTTAATGAGAAATGTCCCCATAGACTCAATGAAAACTTGGTCCATAGTTGATTTTGCTGTTTGGGGTTGTTATGAAACCTTTAGGAGGTGCAGCCTTGTTAGAGAAGTGTTCCACTGGGGGTGGGCTTTGAAGGTCCTAGCTTTACCTCATTTCTAGTTGGCCCTTTCTGCTTTGCACTTGTAGTTGAAGATGTGATACACCAGCTTCCTACTGTAGGAAGGTTGTTGTCATGGTTCCCCCACCATTATGGACTCTTCCTCTGGAACTATAAGCCCAAATAAACTTGTGCTTCCGTAAGTGGCTTTGGTTATAATGTTTTGCCGTAGTGACGGAAAAAAAAGAATATCCTTGTCTTAGAAGTTAGCAGTGCTGCTGTGTAAGGCCCAATGCCTAGTGAGAGTTGAGTAACTATCAAAATATCAAAATTAGGGATGACATAGCATTTTCCTAAAATAGTTTGAACCTCCATGGTCCCTCATAGCTCATTTATTTCTGAACATCTCCTTTCTTCTCACATCGGCCAATATTATTTCAGACTTTAAAATTTAGTTCAAGCTATGGTTCTGTTTTTGTTTGTCTGTTTGTTTATTTGAAATGTGGCTGAAATTTTACATTCTTGGGGTGGAGTAGTTGCCCATCACTGTGTGCCTGGCTGCACACCTTCATCTGTAGCCATTGCAAACACTAAAGTTAGGACACACAGTCAGTGTGGGGGAAGCTGGATGCCCTAGTGATGAATGTCACACACCCGCATCTGGCCTTTGTACTCTTTCCTGACTAGGCGCTCACGTCGAAGCTAGCTTGTCATGTCTATGAGGCAATGTTAGCTAGATTTTTTTTTAATGCTTCACTGGCCACTCACCAGCCTCAGCTTAATGTCTGTGCTTCCCAGGTGAGGTGGTGTAGCTTATTTCTGTTGGTGATAACTTAACTTTCTGCCCTGAGGTCGAATTAGACTTCCTTTGTCATCAGGCCTGGAGTGGTGACTTGCTTTGGCAGATAAGCTGAGAATAGAGGTGCCACCTGCCACGCTGAGACAGTCACTTGAGGGCTGTACTGGACTTCGGCTCTAGCTCTTTAGTCTCTTGTAAGCGATGCCCTGGATGGGCAGTGCCGTTCTTCCTGGATCCTAGCGTGAAGAAGATGCCTTGAGCAGAGCTGCCGTGAACCCAGGACTGGGGTATACCATACGTAGAGGACTTTAATTACTTTAAAGTAATGATACATGAAGGTTGTTTGCTACTTAAGAATGACCTTGTAAATCATAAAACCCTTTTAAGTCTATGCTTGCCCTACCATACAGCCTTATTCCTTGCTATTTTCTATTTGTGTACTTTAAATTCTCCCAAATACAACACCTCCTGGAGTTGCCAGAACATGCCTTTTTTTCTTTTGCTTAACTCTGTGATGTTTCTCACCTTCATGACTTTGCATATTCCACCCCCTCTTTCTAGAATATTCCTTCTCTCTGGTGTCCTCCTACTCGACCCAACTGTTGACTCCTACGTGGAACTTTCCTTAGGCTTCTTCTCATTCTGCAGTGCCTCAGGCTCATAGGGACCTGTTCTCTCATCCTACAAGCTGTTTAAGGACTGCTAATTAGCTAAGAGGGGTTTGGTTTGTTTGTTTCAGTATCTTCATTATGGGAACTATACATCACTGATGTTCAGATATCAAAAACTTGGAAAATACCTGACATAAAGTGGGCCTCACTGAACTCTTTTCTTATTGACTTTTATGTTAAAATAAAAAAATAGAATAGTTAAACAAGAAATAGAAACAATTCTTACATTGCAATTAAGTAACCACTTAATGAGGCCTGTGGAAAGACCTGGAAGGGATTTAGTAGAGAATCTGAAGTTCTAAGGGCAGTGAGGTTTGTCTAAGTCTGCTTATTTTGGTCCTCTTCCAGGTAGCTTCCTCTGACCCTCCCACTGTTGAAGGTCCCTACTTTCACTTTCAACGCTGTAGTTATCTAGATGTGGATTTGCCATATGCTATATCATAATTTTAGTGAGAGTATTGTCTCTTCCTGCGTACTATAAGTAGAGAAGGATTGGCTCATTAGTCAAGTCTTTTCATGTACAAAAGAGATGTCACAGAAATGCTTGATGAATGAATAAGCACAGTAATGTTGGCAAAGAACATTAGATCATTTGTTGACTTTTTGATGTCCCTGGTATTAGAATCCCAAAGGGAAAGACACATATACAATCCTTAAATACCTTTAAAATTCTAAATATTAGTCTGTGTAATCTTTAAGGTTTAAAATGCAGAGCATCTTTTCCCCCAAAGTCCTCTGTGGTGTGTTATGGACTCCTGTTCAGTCACTCAGTGCTCTGTTTTATTTTTGATTCATAAAGAGATCTTAAGAGTCCAATGACATGGCTTCACACTGCACCTCACTTCCTTTTTATCATCTGATTTTGGGAAATTTAATCTGTCTAAGATTCTAACTCTGTATAAATAAATTGGGGGTAACAATAGAAACCATGTTATAGCATTTTAGAAAGGTTAAGGAGAAGATACTTGTAAAGCCCTTAACTCATTGCTCAGTACCTAATAAACAAAGTGCAGCTGGTGTTATGTTTATCTTATTTTGACACTGGTGGTAAGATCATTTCTTTTTACAAGTTTTAGAACAGAAAATTGTACTCATAAAAAGAAACACTATCTTATGGAAGAGAATATGCTTAAAATGGCAGAGTCTAGAACCAATATTCTTTTGCTTAGTAAATAATTGCTGAGAACTTAATGTGTGCTGGGTACGAAGAGTACAAATGTGTTATGCAACCACTGCCCTCAAAGTTGAAAAAATGGAGAGGGGAGAAATGGCTTCTGTGTTTGCAATGGGAGACAAGATGCAGGTGACTCATTTGTAGGAACCCAAGGGACTAGAGCTTAGCACAGGCTAGTGTCAGAGTGGGGCATTCTCACAGATGGTTGAGCAGAATGTCAAAGAGACAGGGTTTACTCACTGAAGTGAGTAACAGAGATCTTAGCTTCTCTCAGGCACAAAGGCAGTGTGGGAGCTCAGAGTAGGCCTGCAGTTCCCATGATAAAGAAGGTTGTGGACTGAGGAGATGGCTTAGTGGCCACTGATTGCCGCTCAAACATGAGGCCTTGAGTTTGTTTTGTCAGCGCTCAAGGAAAGGCCAAGCATTACATGACGACTCAAGCCTGTAACCCAAAACTGGGGGAGGTGGAGGCATGAAGGTTCTAGAGGCCTGCCGACCACTAGCTTAGCTAAAACGGGAAGCTCCAGGTCGAGTGAGAAATTATGCCGTGATGTGGAGGTGGCGTGTCCTCCATTTACTTTGGAAATCCTGCCATGATGTGGATGTAAAATGTCCTCCATTGGCTTTGTGCTTCAACACAGCTCACAGCTGGGAGAGCTGTTTGGAAAGGTTGTGAAAACTTTAGGAGGTATAGCCTTAGTGGAAGAGGTGACTCTCTGGGAGTGGACCTTGAGGCTTTCTAAACTACTTCCTAGTCCCTCTCTATTTCCTGAGTGTGTCCACAATGTGATCGGCTGGCATCTCGCTCTTGCCACCATTTTTTCACTGCCAGTGCTAGTTTTAACCACTATAATGTGCTGTAACACAAAGTGAGCCCCCTTTCCCTTAAGCCACTTTTGTTAGGACACGTCATCACAGCAATGAGAAAGTAATGGAGTTTCACCTTGTCTGAAAAAAATAAAATGGAGACGCAACTGGGAAAGTCACTAGGAATTTAAATGCCTGGGGAGCACATGCATAATGGGTTCTCACACCTGTACACATATGCATATGTGATTTCCCCATCTCTCTCTCTCTCTCTCTCACACACACACACACACAAACAGAAGAAAGAAAAATATAAAGATAGACAAAGGCACAACAGGGGAAATGTGCTTATCTGCCAGGGATGGCAAAGTGTGGAAGGATAATCCTTGTGTTACAGACTGTTCTGGAAGCTTGTTTATGAGACTTTGGGAAGTCACTGGCCAACAACTCAAAAGGACCTAATTCCTGGTCCTAGGCTTTTATGCATTAGGCTGTGGTGTCTAATAGGGACACTATATCCCACTATAGGGTAACTTTATTTTAACCCTTTTATGTGCTTGCTTACGTCTGTTTAAAAAGCTCCCACAGTAGTAGGTTCCCACATGAATATTGAAAGGTCTTTAGTGTTTTTATAATGCTTTTTATTCTGTTCTCCACCCTGTCTTTCCTCCCAGACCCCTATTTAATATTTTCTGTCGCATTATTCCATTTTTTCCCTTATATAACAAGGTACTGTACTACAGACTTTTAATCCCAGCACTTGGGAGGCAGAGACAGTCAGACCTCTGTGGAGTTGAAGGCAGCCTGGTCGATATAACAAATTTCAGGCTAGCCAGGTAAGACACTGTCTCAAAAGATAACGGAAAAAAGCTGCTTCTCACATCCATGGGAAGGAGAGATGACTCAGCCATTAAAGGCTCTACAACTAAAAAGACAAACGTTTCTTTTCAAAAGGAAGTGGTACTGGAATAAACAAATGACCAAGACAAAAGGGAAGAAAAGCAAATAGTAAAATGTCAGCATGAATCCTAGTGTATGAAGAGTTACCTTCTGTATAGATTACTCCGGTGAAAAGTGCGTGCTGACAGAATGGATAAAGGAGCAACCATATGCTGTGTGCAGAAGAAACACATTAGAGTCAAATACACAAAACTAGAAACTAAGGGAATGCTACACCGTGCAGACTATAATCAAAAGGAACTACATTAATTTCAGGAGACACCAACTATTAAGATAAGCATGATAGTAGGAACAAATGAAGACATTTTAAAATAATAAAAATTCAGAACAGGGATATAATTAAAAGGGAGATGTTTGCCTAGGCTCAGTTTGAGTCCCAACACCAGAGACAAAAGGAAAAAAAGGAAAAATTATAGAATTATAATTTCACCTGAAAATGAATTTGAAATGAAAACTAATTATGCCTGAATAGTTTACCTACCTAAATAGTTTCAAAAGATATGAAGCAAAATTTATGCATTTCCAAGGAAGATGCAGAAGAATGACTAATAATGGCATTACAGGCGTCAGTACCCATGAATAATGGCCAGAGCTGTCGAAGAGAAGATAAGCAGAGGACAGAGAAGACAGGGATAGCACCACCCATCATCATCTGGAGCCTGCAGCCCTAGACGGATGACCGCACTCTGCAGTACGACATGTCCTTCTTGCTTTCACATGAGGAGTGCTCAGGCTAGATCTCACAGGAAGTTGCAAAAGCCATCGTCAGTGACTATCACACTGGAGAGCATCCTGGTAGGATTTCTTGCCGTCACTGAACGAATTAAAAGGAATCAGCCAATTCGCCACGAAGAAGCCAAGCAGAAACTACTTTGAGGTGGATGAAAATGAAAAGATATTTTTCCTAAGCTTATCGAACATAATTGTAAAAGTGCTTTGGAATTTGTAGTAATGAATGTTATTTTTTGCAGAAGAGGAAACCTCTTTAATCAAACAAAATGACCTCTATCATAAGAATCTAGAGCTGTAAGGAATTAGGAAAGAAAGAATCGGGAGCTGTAGGGAATTCAGGAGTTAACTAAAAAAAATATTAAAGTGAAAACACATGGAATGGACAATGAACTCAGAAAGTAGAAGTTGGAACAAGGTGTGGTGGTACACACTTGTAATCCCTCAATAAGGGTAAGACGGGGGCATCACAAGACCAAGGCCAGCCTTAACCACACCATGACATGCTGTACACTTTCCCACACCAAAAGTAAAAGTTACTTGGGAAAAAGAATCAACAAAATTGACAGAATTTTCATTTGGAATATAAGGGAAGACAGCTGACACTACAACTGACCTCATAGGACTAAATGATTACAGGATTATTCTAAATAATTATAGGTTGATAACTCAGATAACATAGATGAAATAGAAAATTTCCCAGGATGGCAGAAAAAAAACCTAAACTAACTTAAAAAGGAATTAGAAAATTTGAACCGATATATTAAAATTATTTTTATTAGTATTTTGAAACAGCTCCAACAGAGAAAATCCTGTCTTCATGGATGAGCTAATCGTTTTTCCTCTGTACTGAAAAATAGGCACCAGTACCACACAACTCTTCAAACACTGATAAAGTAAACAGATCCCCATTCCTTCAATGAGTCCAGAATTTTCTTGATAGCAAAACCAAATACAACTGTAGCGAAAGAAAATAAACTGGACCTTTACCCATATGCAAATAGTTACACTGGCCCTAAACGAAAGGAACATGTAAATATAATGATTTATTGTAGCAATGCAAGGTGGGTGATGGCTCAGTATAAAGCAAAGTGCCACCTCCCATAGTGGGGGACATTTTATTGTGTGACATGGGCCAAGCACACACAAACACAGGATGGTTTCATTTGCACACAGGGTCTTAGACCCAGGAGCTCTGGAGAGTGATAGCTGCCAAAGGCTAGAGGGAGGGAAAGAAGATGGAGATGGCTATTGGTGGGTACTGTAGTGTTTCCATAACTGCAGACACATCAATTCTGGTCACCTGCTATGTAACCTAGGACTTACAGCTAACCATATAACTAAATTCATGGAAGCAGTAGCTTTTAAGTTTGGTGTCCTTACCAAGTACAGAAGACAGTAGGTAATAGATAGGTGGAGGGAACTAGGAAAAGAGGCATGCCGACTGCCCTAGTGTTACCTCTTCAAATATACAAACGTATCTTCAAACCGGAGATGTTCACACTAAATGTATTCACATTATCATATATCAACCTTTCCTTAATAGTGACTTAAAAATAAAGTAAAATCTCATGGGAAAGACAAATGAGTATTCCGCGTTTATAAAATGTGTGATAGAAACCACAGGATCATTTGCAGAGACACGCTTTTTGGCAAAATCAATTTCTCTCATCATGAAAATCAAGAACAAAGAACTGCATCCAGCTGACTAGAGATGCCTGTGAAAAGTGTATAACTATGTAAATATATACATGTGTGCTTTGAATTTTCATATGTACATATAATGCATTCCCGTCACAGTGTCTCCTAAATATGTACATTTATACCTATGGACTTCTGCTCTCAGCTTTGCACAGAGAGGCTCCTTCTTGCAGGGAACAGCAGTGAGTGCCGAGACTCACAGCTAGCCAGATTTCTGAGAATGTGTGACTGTGGGTGCTCAGCCCTTAATAGGACTCCCAGAGCTAATATAGTCATCAGTGAATTGCTGAAATGTCTATTCCAGTACCACACAAAAAAGACAAAAGTACTTCATGACTTCTATTCAGTATCATTTAAGGTCCTTGCTAGGACAATGAGACAAGAAAAAGAAGGGAAAAGCATCCAAATGGGAAAGGAAAAGGCAAGAATGATCTTTCTGCAGATGGAATGATCTTATATGTGCAAAATCCTATAGATACCAGATACAATGATTTTAATAGACTGAGCAAGGATAAGAAATATTAAATACATACACAAATGTCAATTACATTTTATGGATGAGCAATGAATAATTCAAAAGTAGAGTTCAGGAAAGAATTCCATGCACAATCCATCATCAAAAACCAGATGAACCTTAAGTTACAATGCATGAATGAAGGAAGGTCAAGAGTCATTGATCTCTAGATCAATGACTCGACCTTCCTAATGCTCTGACCCTACCCTTTAGTACAGTTCCTTGTGTTGTGGTGACCCCAACCATAAAATTATTTTCATTGCTACTGTAATTTTCCTACTATTCTGAATTGTAATGTAAATATCTCTGTTTTCCAATGGTCTTAGGTGTCACCCATGAAAGGGTCATTCAACTCTCAAAGGGTCTGAAACCCACAGATTATGGAGTGCTGGACTAGAGATGTATGTTCATGGAGCATTGTCAGCCTTGTGAAGGTGGGATTGTTCCTCTACTCTGTAGGATACTTAGCAGAACTCTCACAGCCTTTTTGCCTGTGTGTACAGGGAGCTATAATCCACTGAATGCAAGGGATCTAGGAGATTTGAAAGGAGTTAAGGGAAAAATAATTCAAAACTTGGAAGATTTGTATTTTGCAGTTTTAAAACTGACTCTTCTAATCAGGATGGTGTGGTGCTGGCCTAACACAAACTCATTGATCCAAAAAGTACCACTAAGAGTTTAGAAGTAAATCCTTTTATTTATAGTCAATTGATTGCATCTAAGTTGCCAACACTATTCAATTTGGAAGAAGCAGTAGGCTTGCTTCTGAAGCAATGGGGGTGGGGTGTTCATATGCAAAGAGATGATTTTGAACCCGTTTCACACTTTTTATAAAACTTAATTCAAAATCACCGTGAAACTTAAAATCCTCAGGAGAAAACAGTGCTTTGTGGTCTTGAATTAGGAAGTTGTTTTTTAAATATAATGTGTGACAGAAAAGGGGAAAAATTACATAAATTGTGTTAGGGTCTAGATGGTCTGGATTTCTTTTCTCAGGCCCAAGCCCTGAAGGAGATGTGGCTACCTGATTACAGAGTGCTGTACGCATGAGATAATGTCTAGGAGGAATGTCCTTTGGTGCAAACAAGACCATGACAACAGGGACATGCAGGAGATGGAACTTGGGGAAGGGACAGAAAAATCACTGAGACTTTTTGCTCACATCTTGCTATCAGTGCTGTTTTTACCAGCCAGCTAAATGCTACAACATCAGCCATGGCTAAACAAAAATTGTTTACTCCTGAAATGAAACCAGAGTCCTATGCCTATATCAACCATCGCCCTCTTTTCCAGGTCCTGTGTTGACCACAACTGTGCTGGCTGTGGTAAACCTGTACCCAGTATCAAGAATAGGGGGAAATGAAAAATGAAGAGTGAGCATATCTCAAATATATGATAACATATATAATAGCCAGAAAGTTAAATATTATCTATTCAGTGATAAACCTGGAAAACAGTAATCAAAGCCAAAGAAATACCTCACAAAGGGGGACCTTTGTCTTTTCTACTTTCTAAAATCTTTGTAGCATCAAAGGCAACGTTTAAGGTTCATTAAACTCCATGGAGCACGTTACTTGACTTTATTTTCTTAAAAGAAGACTTCTTAGTCAACAGCACAATG
>LOJH01034732.1:0-15953 GCA_001685095.1 Ellobius talpinus
TTTTTCCATTTTATATTTTCTGCTTCTTTGTAAAAAATCAGGTGTTCATAGGTGTGTGGACTGGTATCCAGGTCTTTGATTCAGTTTCATTGGTCCTCTTGTCTGTTTTTTAATGCCAATACTAGGCTGTTTTCAGTACTGTAACTCTGTAGTATAGTTTGAAGCTAGGGATTGTGTTGCCTCCAGAAGTTTCTTTATTGTATGGATTGTTTGGTTTTCCTGGGTTTTTGCTTTCTATATGGAGCTGAGTACTGTTGTTTCAAGGTTTGTGAAGAATTTTTCTGGGATTTTGATGGACATTGCATTGAATCTATAGATTTCTTTTGGTAAGATTGCCATTTTTACTATGTTAATTCTACCTACTAAAAAGCATGGGAGATCTTTCCATTTTTTAATTTCTTTGTTCAAAGGCTTAAATTTCTTGTCATACAGGACTTCCACTTGATTGGTTAGAGTTAGTCTGAGATACTCAATGTTATTTGTGGCTATTATGAACAGTAATGTTTCTCTGTTTTCTTTTTCAGCCCACTTATTATCTGTGTAAAGTAGGGCTACTGATATTTCAAGTTATTCTTGCATCTTGGATAAAAGACACTCTATAAGCAGTGAGCCTGTTATCTTTATGACAAAGATACCAGGCACTATCCTTGTCAATGATACCATGAAAAGGTATTTGTATGAAGTATGAATGTGTTTGTTTTCACACATCTAAGAGGACTTCAGGTTAAAAATGATGTCAAGATTTCTTTCTCAGTCACTTCCATACCTTACTTTTTGAGAGGCTCTTCCTGAACTAATGCTCACCAGCTTGCCTAGACTCGCTGGTGAACAAACTCTTGATTTTCTGCACAGCCACTGGAGTTGTAGGACGGTTCTACTATGTCCAGTGTGTCTAATTTCATTTGTCAATGGAATGAAAGCAGGAGTCACCTGTAAGGTGGCATTCTGTGTGTGTCTGTGGGTAGTTGTTTTGATTAAGGTCATTGTATTGGAAAGAACCACTGAGTGTACCATCATTTGGGCTGGGATGGTAGACTATATAGAACAAAACAAAACAAAACAAATCACATGGGTAAAAGCATTTGTTCTCACCTTCTACAGTGACTTGCCCACATGATAGGATATAACCTAGAACTGTGTGTGTGCCAAAATACACCCCTGCTTTTCTGCTGTATGTTGCTTTTATCCCAGCACTGAAAGAAGTGTGGTAGTAATGTTTCATGTTGTTGCTAGAGATCAAGACTCAGTTATTCATGTTTGCGCAATAATTGTTTTACACTTTGACTCATTTCCCTAGCCTACATTAGCCACTTTTTGAAAAGTTATATATGCTCTACAAGAAATGTTATTTTCCCAGATGTCCTATGTCTTTGTGCTCTCCTTTGGTGTCTTTAATTTTCCTACCAAAGTTTCCTCTCCTCACCACATTACAATTCCTCTTTTCTCTATGCTCCTCATAGGCTTTGGTGTATAAAAATCAGCCATGTCCCTCAGTGTATTCTTAAATATATTTTACTCATTCACTGTTTAATTTAGTTATGTCAATGTAAATAATAGACTATGTAGAGTCTATTGAAACAAATAATATACTCAATAAAAACTTGGAGTCTTGTTTTACTTTGTTTATGTTTGTACTGTTTAGAGAAATGAATAACTGGTCAAAGATATATTTGAACAACTGAATCAGAGGGAAGAAAAAAGGAAGGGGCATAGCAAAGAAAAGTAAATGGCTGGAAGTAGCACTTTAAATTACCTGAAGAAGAGAAAGCTTCAACTGGGAACATAAATTGAAATAGTTATTGGGCCAGTGCCCTGCTAGAACAGGGCCATATCACTATAATCATAAATTAAGTGATTTGTTTGATGACACTGAGTGGTTTTGTGGTAGAGCCTTGGCTTAGATCCAGCTCTTATTGGTCACCACCAAACTGCCCATGCAATCACACAGGCACAGAAACATACCATGAACCATGAGCTAGAATTACATCTATTTTGAGTTTGTATTCATAATTAAAATGTAAGTAGATATTCAGTGTTTAGAATTTTATGAACATGAAATATCAACTAAAGCAAACACTATAACATATTTCAGTCTTTGCTTTTGGTGATATAAGGAACATTTTAGGCCCTTTTATTGTTAGTAATATCTCATACTGACTTTATGAAGATACCCAGGGGATCCTAATGCTGAGTTTCTAATCCTAAAGCATGTTGGAAACAGGAACTTTGTGCCTTGTTTCTTCTCTTTTTTTAAATTAGAGATGAGACAAAATATTGTCAGGGATGAGACTGTTTCTTCATATTCTATAGTTTTACAGCAAAGGTGAAACAATGAATGAAAAATATTTAGAACCATCAATTGTTGATAGAAAGTATTTGACCTATCCAGTCCTGCACTTCATTGTACAAATCCAGTCATGAAAGCAAATGATAATGATACTACCAATTGCCACACACCTACAGAGAAAACAGGAACAAGATTGCAAGTCATGATTCTCAATGTAAAATCACTCCCAATTCCAATCTGGATTTTTTTTTAAAAAATGTACTATTGATTACATTCACAGAGTACTGGATATACTATACAAAATAACCAAGTACTTTTGTTAGTAATATAATGAAACTGCAGATAAATAACAGAAATTATATAAAAGTAAGTTGGAAGTGCATTCTAGAGAAGAGGCAACTAATGCACTGGCTGTTTGCTTCCAGAAAATGTTCTTGATTCAATACAAAGTTTGTAACCACTATGGGTACTGCTGGTAAATTGGCGTTAGCTAAACCAGAAACATTTGGAGAAGGCAGTTAAGAAATTATGAAAAAAATGGAGATTTGGTTCTGTAGAATTAATTTTCAGAGAAGGGAAATTTGGCATCCAAGGGCTATGAGAAACACAAAGCACTGGCTCTAGATCTACATCTGTACCCATTTAATGCCTAAGTCACTTCAAAAGAACATAAACTGCCTTTTAGAAGACATAACAAGAAATGAAAGAATTATTCAAGTTCTTCCAGTTTGGAATTACCAAACCACACTCAACAATGTGCTTGGGATCATAATTTTGTACTCAGTTTTTATGAATGTAATAGTTTTGACAGATAACTAGAGTGTTCAGCAGAGACTATGCTCTGATGTGACATTTATTAAAATGAAATAGAAAAAATGTGATTAAACAAAAATTATAGAAATACATGAAGGATACTAACGTTGATAATTGTAATATTAAATTATTTTAACATGGTCTCAGAACATTATATCTAGAAGCTGAAAACATTCTATTTATGTAATTTATTTGCATATTACCTCCCTTACTAAACTTGAAAATTGTTGAGGGCAAGGAGAATGATATCTTTCTTTCTATATCAGGTGCCACTGTAAATGCTCACACAGCGAACAGCTAAGAGGCAAATGAGTTCATGCCTCCATGACACATTCAGGGTAAATATTATTTTTAGAAAACAGTTTATGAGTGATTAGCTTTCTGTCAAGTCAGAAAATGGTGAAGTTATTTTTTTGAATTCATTTTCATTAATTAATTTAATTTTACATCATTGATATTCCATATTCCAGAGCATCTTCAGTCACATCTCTAATAAAAATAAGGACATTTATCTCTCCTTCTTACCTTACTATTTCAACTTCTAGTCCCCTGAACAAATTTTGAGAATATGCCTGGACACTCTATGGCATTTACTTCTCTCCCTGTCTCCTTTCCAAATCTCTCAGGTCCAAGACTTTTGCAAAGACTCTATAATTGTCAGATAAATAAAATTACATTGCTCATAATTACCAGGGACAATTCTGTGTAATTAGATGTTAACTCTAGTATCCCCTCTTCTTTATGACTCTGAATAAATGCCCACTCCTGTCTCAGTCTAGGAAAAAAGCTCTATTGCAAATGTAGCTGCTTTGTTGCTCTCTGTGTAATTAACTACCATTAAAAGTCACTAATTAGATCGTAAGTTTTAAATAAGTTGCCCTAATTACCTTTGGTACATGGTGTATTGAGTCAGGAGGGCAAATCCTTCAGAGCAAAGAAAAGTTGGCTGTGTTGCTTAGAGATTTAACAGGGCTATTGGGCTTTTTTCCTTTTCCATTCATAAATGGAAGAACAATAACATTGGGAGTGGGCTGATTGGAAGCCCAGGAAATGATTATGGATGACATATGGATTTGTAAGCCAAGAGAACCAGAGGTTATCTCAGACCATGTCTCAGAGAAACTGTTCTACTATGTGCAAAGATGGAATGCTCCCAAAATTACTTCAGGAAAGCCTTACGCAGACTAAGAGCACACAAACTATGTTGAAATGCATAAATGGAAAAGAGGTCAAATGTGAGATGACATAATAGTTAAAATTTAAATTTTGGAGCTCAAGACAATTGGTATCTTTGATTTCTGGGAAAATTAATGCTAAGATAGAGGAACTCTCTGAAAATACCTGTCCTCATTTTCAATGGAAGGATTATGATTCTTAACTAACTTAGAATAACATGACACTAATATTTTCATAGAGTAAGTTCTCAATTAATGTTAACAATGGTATTAATGGCACAAATAATGGTGATGATTATACAAAAGAGTTATTTATTATTTAGATGTTCCTCAGTCCTATTATTTAAAATATCAATAAATAATTTATCTTCTCTTCTCTGTCTCTGTCTCTCTGTTTCTGTCTGGCTCTCTTTCCCCACATATCTGTGTGCATTTGTGTGCACATGTTGTCTAGTACACCGAAAGGCCACTCCGAGGCAGGTAGTCTGAGAATAACTGGTAGTGTCTTGCTTAGATTCATGGCAGTTTAAAAGGAAAATGCAACCCTTACATTGTTTAGTGTATGTTTTGATGATTCTGCTGGCATGTAGAGAGTAAGATCTCTACTATAATGACATTTACAAAGTACTGTGTGAAGCAACCCAGGGAAAACACATGGTAGTACAAGGGATTCATTTATTGAATCAATTTATCTTGATACAATACTTACACACAGCCATTTTTATTAGGAAATATAACAATAATGATATTAATGTTAAAGAGTAATATCTTACATTAATTGGTATTGTATGGTGTGGTAGAATTAGTCTTCAGTACTTTATACATACTGAGTAATTATACCACTAAGCCTACAGGTAGAGAATAACAAGTAGTGATACAGGGAGATATATTACTTGTTTATAAATACATAAAAGCTTGCAAATGACAGAGTCAGTTTCCAAATATAATACTGAGGTTGCAGAACTGGGGCTGTCAGATTCTAACAATAGTTTCATGGTTACTAAGGAATATAATTGCAGTGTCGTATATATACACCTAAAAATCTTGAAAACTGAGTGTCTTTTGAGTATTTTCCACTACTGTTCTTTGTAGAAAAGGACTCTTCCAACTGTGTATTTGATTTTCCTTATAGTAGGAAAGAGCTACAGGCGATCAAGGACTACTGAGAAAATGACAATCATCTTTTCTAAAGACAAGTCCCTAAGAAGCTATCCAGTCTCATGCAGGCAGATATAAAAATATATATTTTGAGCAACACTAACTTAATTTATGAATTTAGCTGATTAAAACTTAGAATTTTTGTATTCTCTCTAACACATATGTGTGTCTGTGTGTGTAACTATAAATTTTACAGAATAAAAAGGAGTGAATTTGATCAAAAATCAGGGGACACAGGAGAGGTTAGAGGGAGGAGTGGGAGGCAGAAATGCTGCAAATGTAATGCTCATACATAACATTCTCAATAAAAAATAAAGGCAAAATAGTCCATTTAGTCTAAAATTCTTCAAAAATATTAAGGTTTCCAAAGCAATTGGCATGGGACAAAAAGCAAAAGTTTGAAAGATTATCTTCATCTCTCTCTGTCTTTTCTTTTTCTTTGTCTTGAATGAAGATTCAGAATTGCATTTGGGCATCTGCACACATGCGCATTTGTATGTATATGAGGATTTTGAGATAAAATATAAGTATGTCAGTACTCATAAGTTTACATATTGTGATTAATATGTGTATGTGTATTTTATAAGTACATATAAGCATGTGTATATATATATGTATTTATAAAATTGTTATATAAAATATGTACACATTCTATGTACTTATTTGTATTTTAAAAATTGGAAAATTCTATCATCAATATAAAAACCACTAAGAGCACAAAGGAAATAAGATTTCTTCTGTCAAATCAACCAGATCCAGTTTTGTAGTATAAAGGATGCTTGCTTGTTTTGCGGCCACCCAGATTCCCAAAATAACCACACAGAAACTGTATTAATTAAATCACTGCTTGGCCTATTAGCTCAATCTTCTTATTGGCTACCTCTTACATATTAATTTAACCCACTTCTATTAATCTGTGTATCGCCATGTGGTTGTGATTTACTAAGTAAAGTTCTGTCTGGCTCCAGGACAGCTAAATGGTTTCTCTCTGATTCCACCTCCTTTCTCCCAGCATTCAGCTTAGTTAACATGGAGATGTCAAACTGGTGTCTACAGAGCACCTTAACTCATATGTTCTAGAGTGTTTTGTAATAAAACTTACCTTCAAGCAAGAGAAATGTAAACACTAATCCAATTACAAACCCTTTGATCAATAATCTGCCTGACCTGCTAAATAAGCTAGGTCAATAGTAACCCACAGACTGAGAGTATCCAATCAATGTCTGATTTGATTTAGCACCCACCACCTGAGATGATACCCATACCAGATGTAATTATGTAACCCATACCTGGCATCCCTGAAACATAGGATCAAATCAGATAGTACTGGTCAAAAAAAGTGCCTCCTAATGATACTCTGCTATTTTCATAGTATAGTGTCATTTTTTATTTATCATTAGAAAAGCTTCCTCTTGAAGCTTTGAGAACAAATACAGAAACCCAGAGTCACCAGTCAGATATTAGGGAGAGAGAGAGAGAGAGAGAGAGAGAGAGAGAGAGAGAGAGAGATGACCTTGGAACATACAACTTATCAGCTCCCTCCTCTAAGAGGTCAGGGAACCCTGTGGAAAAGGAGGCAGAGAGAGTGGTGGAGACATAGGGGACAGGGGACACCTGAAGAACAATGTCCACAAAAAACATAGCATCTAAAATAACTGATCAAAGTTGACATGAACTCATAGGCACTGAGGCAGCAATCTCAGGGCCTACATGGGTCTTCATTGAGTTCTCCACATATATAGTATACCTTTCAAATTACTACTTTTGTGGGACTCCTGAATGTGTAAATGAGAAGATTTCTGATTATTGGGCCTTCTATTGGGTCTGGGATCTCTTTTATTTTTATGTTGAATTAGCTTGTCCAACTTTGTTATGATGGACTATTTTTGTTTATTTGTTTGTTTCCTCTTACTGCTTTTTGTGAGAAACAAAGAAAAACATGAATCTGCAATGGATAAATTTAGAAGCATGACCAACAACATGGAGAGTACAAAGAGAGAATGATACTATGATACAGTGCATAAATTTGAGAAGGCAATGTTGGTATAATGTAGTTATCACTTTATTTAACAGCAAAGTTCACTAACAGAGAAGGTCCTTATAGTAGGTGGATTTCAGAAAGACCTCCTGGAATCTTAGAAATCAAATATGGTGCATTAGATTAGTAGAACACTCAACTCATACATTTGGTCTTTTAAAAAGTTTTCCATGACAACTGCGGCTTCTTTGAAGACTATGGTACATGCTCTCTTTCAATTTGCTTAAATATCATTATTTAAATTTGTTCACAGTCTCTGGAAATTTTTTTCAAAATAAACCCTTCATATTTAACAATTTCAAGTTTATAGTTCAAACGGAAAGGTCCATGGCCACTGACACTATGCTGAGTGTATAGTGTTAGGTCACAAGGACAAGGGTTTTCTTGCTAGCCTCTACTAACCAACCCTTGCAATTCTGTAACATCCTTTCTTTAAGCCCTCTCTCAAGACTGAAAGGCAATTTGTTGACAAAACCTCTAATTTGAAGCTTCTAAGTTTCTATATCTACAAATTAAATATATGCATTTTTTCAAAAAAATGATTGCTTTTCCTTCACCTTGGCTTCACAATTACCATATTCCAGACAACTTTGTCTATGCCCAGGAGCAAACAGAGTGGAGTCTATTTTGACTGTCTGGAGATGAAGGGGTGACTTCTCTGATCTCCAGAAATGATAATTTCTAAACAAATGGAAAGCACTGAATCTACAGTCTTAGGAATTGATGGTGTCAGAGATTTCTACCATGTCAGTGCTTCTCATGGATACCTGTATAGGGAACACTGCCACATTATACTCATAGGCACTGTGACAAGGGCTGTCTCTTCTTGTTCTCCATATAAATGTTTAGCTCAAATATTCTGTAGAAGTTAGGTAGAATCTCTGACACTGCAATTTCATTTCCCATGGGAAATAAATTAATTGGCTCAGGTATGGTCTGGTCTCCATTCCCAAACCAATGATTTTTAGACTCTTGCATAATTCCCTCTTTAAAATTACAAGCTGTTTTAAATCATTTGCTGCTAAAACATCCAATGGCTGGGTACTAAAATATGCAAGCCCATTTCCACTTATTCATAAACTATAGGGGATGATTTATTTTGGGGCAGGCACACAGAAAACAGCAAAGAAAAATAGGAAATTATCTAGTGCATGTTTTAAAACATACTTAAATATGTATTTTTACTTCTCAACAAATATATAATAAGTAAATGATGCTAGTAATGAATTAAAATATTTGAATAATTGCCAGCATGCCTTTAATCCCAGCACTTGGGGAGCATAGACTGGTGGATCTATGTGAGTTCAAGGCCAGTCTGGTCTACAAATTGAGCTTCAGTACAGCCAGAGCTGTTAAAATATCAAACACTGACTTGGATGAAAAAACAAACAACAGCAATAAATAAAAAAAGGAAAATGTATGTATAAGCTAGTAAGAATAGAAAAGTTAGAAACAGAGTGTAGCACCTGTCTTTGTAACACTGAAACCTATTATTTTTAGCATTCGTCTTAATACTATAAGTAGGTAGCCCATTAACTCCATCAATTTTACATAAGCTAGCCAAGGATAGGGGAGAAATTATCATGTGACAATGAGACCTTTGGATTGATCTATTTCTTTTTGTTTTACTAAAACATACAAAATTGCTTAAAATCTTAAATATAAAATGGTATAGATGTTTAATGTACAATAGGCTGTAAAAGGTTAGATTTTCGAACACCATTTAGTGGTAAAAACCCAACTACATCTAGAGATTAATTTATCATGTATGACCAGCATGAGGCATCAGAGTGTGCTCAGTTTTCCCATTCTCCCCTCTTTTCAAGACTTGGAAGAATGTTATGATGATATTTTTGATGGTCTATCTGTCTCTCTATTCTATTCGAGGTCTGAATGACAAGTCAAGCAAAGAAATTGAATTTTTCACTTCTCTAAACACTTTTGGCACCCAGGAACACTGGAAAAGGTCAAGAGTTTTGCAGCATGTTTTTCCCCAAGCTACAGGATCAAAACTTATTTTTAAAAAGGTTGTTCCAAGCCCAATGAAACAGTCAGACATGATATAGAATATAAACAGTAAGCAGTGTTCTCTGCAATTGCACGTTTTCCTCTTGGGAAGTTAATTCTGATGCCAATTACTCCCAAGTCTATTCTCACTAGGTTGACTTTGGGAATAAAACTTAGTTTTACATAAATGAAAAGAGTTTGAATGCAAAGATGTGAAGTTATGTCTTCATTTATTTTCTAATTTTACTATACACAATTTTCTGTTGTCTTTATCTATGGTTGTTTCTTTTATCTACCATTTCTGGCATCTTTAAAAAAATATAACCATCCTCCTTAGAGTTATTATTTTCTTTGTTACTATACACAAGTATTGTTCTCTCAACTTACTCCCTGGGGCTCCAGCCTCTGGAATATGTAGTGTCCCAGTCTTTCTCCTAGATTGTACACTGGACATTCCAGCTCATGTCTCAGAGACAGAATGAGATAGCATTCATGTTTAAGATGTCTATAGTGATGGAGGTCATAAATACTTTAAGGTTTGCGTTGCTCAGAATCCTTTTGTCTATTGAAAGGGAGTCCTGCATGACATAGAAAACATGTCTCAGGATACCAGATATCAAGTATATGAGAATGTTAAACACCTATTAAAAGGTAAGCTTTAGGAGTGGTAGGGTACAGGGCCCTTTTACATTTCATCGATGAAATGGAAGAGATCAGGTTGGCAGACCAGACACAGGATTCAACCAACCTCGCCTAGATACTTAATCCACAGAAACTGTGGTATAGTATTTGTTATTCCAGGTCACTAAAATCTGAGTGACATGTTACACAACAATAATTGAAGTAACCCACAGTATTTTATATATTTCTTCTTTATTGATATATTGTTTGGATTTTCCTAGTTCTTAAGTAATTATTATTTTTTATTTCTATGTGATATTGCAAGCTACAGCAATCTCTCCTTGATCTCCAAACCATATATGAATCTATAAACAAAATCTGACTAACAGAAAGAAGCCCAGTATACCTGGTTTTCATTTCATTACTCCTTATTATACACACACATTTACTGAAAATTTTGTTAAAACATGTTAAGAAAAACTGCCTTTAATATGTTGTTTCTGGAATCATGTAGATAGGACCAGTTCTTCATCACTGCAACAACTTAAAGGCTTCACTAGATTATTGCATGCTCATTCATTATCCACTGCACTTTTAATTCAAGAACCCATCTTTATTGCACTGCTTTTATAATAAACCCCTGCTCTGCATTTAAGGCCTAACTGAAATTCCACTTATCATGACCTAACATCTACTATCCCTCTAGATACACAATTATTGTCTTTTGTTAATTGAATCTTTATACCCAGTCTCTTTAAGTAACTGAAATGTTTCTTATATCACGGATTAGGCTTGTCCATTAATTGTGTATAAATACAACTCAAGAGGAAAGAATCAGTGCACTATGTTTAATTTGAGGGTTCCAGTAACTTAGGTGATAGAGGTAAGATGAGGAGACTGAACAATAGTGTGCAAGAGTACTCAAAAATTATTTGTTGGAGTAAAAGAAGCATGTCTGGGAAAAGTGAATTCTGCAACAGATTACCTCTTTAGCTGTTAAAAGATTGCCAAGATTATTTTAATTAACTTCTCTTTTTTATTATTTCATTTCTTTTTTAACTTTATATTATGCTATTAGGGTTTATAAAATTGCTTATGAACTATTGCAAACTACTCTGATTATTAATTGAACTTGTAATATATGTCTTTATGGAAAATTAAAGACATGGGGACAAGTGATGGAAGGTTACCTTTTCTTCTCATAACATTACAGATTACAAATAGAAAGTAACAAAAGATTTTGGCTTTATTTTTCCAGATCATCTTAACTCTGACACAAATAGAAATTATTGCATTTCTATGACTTAAAATAATAGTCAAATATCTGAAATGATACAGCAGATCTCAAAATTAATTGTGAAAAACACTTGGAAGACTGAACCTTGCATTTCTATCATATGGACACAATTGCACCCATAAATGATCAGCCCTAATAATTTATTCAAAATGAAAGAAATGTTATATTATAAATAAATTATCAATAGCAGGAGAGTGCTGTTGGGTATAAGCAGGGAAGCCCACTGGACTGTAAGGCCATCATTAAAATGATAAACAGAAACACTTAACTCTAAGCTTGGAAGATTTTAGAATGTGTTAATAATAAAAGCATTAGAATCAGAAATTTGACATAAATTTTCATTATAATTATATAAGTAATAACATTCATAATTACTAGAGAGGAAGATAAGAAAAAATGATTGAAAAATTAAACCAAATGCTTTGATAAAATAAATATATAAGCATGGAAACATATATTTGTTATGTTTGAGGATTTTGTCCAACCACAAATTTAGGGCATCATTATTACCTTGATGGGGTGAGATTTTTTATACTCATGATAAAATTTTTAATCAATGTTTCTAATCTCCACTTTTCCAAATAGCATATCCCACCCTTAGCATATTTCACCCATTCATTGCCAAATACCAGGGGATATAATCACCCCAAAATGTGTATCTCTATTTTAACAAAGTAGTTTTAGTATTATTTTACAATTATTACTTTTTAAATTAAAATTCCACAGATAAAAATGACAGTAATTTTTATCCTTGACCTGAGTTTCTCTCAGTAACTTACCCAAAAAACATTTGAAATCAGCAATGTTCTGTTTATATCAGACAAGGTAGTAAAGCATTGATTCGTGTTGACCTGCTTAAAGATATCAGCAAACCTTACTATTCTGAGTACTTGCAAACTAGGGTAAAGACATCAGTCCATGTTATATAAGAATATTTTTTACTGACACTGCAGAGTATTTTTATCATGGTGGAAGTTGCCTCTGGGCTCTTAAACCCTCTGACAGGGAGCAAAGAAAACTAATTGCAGTGAAATATCTTTTCAGGCAACCTGCCTATCACCAAATTCTATATGTAATGGAATGCACACTTACTTTAGAATATGTTTCAGCAGAAGGCAAGTCCCAGAGGAATTATTTTTAAGGTAAAGGAAACTTCTACAGAACATAAGACTCAAGTTCAATGCACAAAATGTTAGGTTTTGAGGAGTCATTAAAAATCTTCACCAAAAATTCAAGGAGTTGTATCCTCAATCACCTGGTTTGACCTCTTATTTTATATTCAAGGAAATGATATCAGAAGAGTTTTGCCATTTGTTCATCCAGTACAATTAATTGGTTACACAGGATGCCATGAAGTCAGGCCATCCTGAAGGTCCTTACCTTTAAGCAAACTTAATTGTAAAGAAAGATTTCTACTCTATCTGTGAGTCATGTTGATACCTGAGGTCATAAGTCTGAACAGAAATAGAAAAGACAGAAAAGAACAGATATCTGTCCCCCCTTTAGGAGAGAAGGACAGATGTCAAAAATCAGACCAGACTCAGAGATGAGATGACTAGTAGTGATGTTTCCTTGCTTGCAGAGGGTGAAGCCAAAATCTATTTTCAACTTCAGCTTGGTTCATGGAAAAAGGAAAGTACATTAAGCATCCAAAGCTAGACCATTCTGCTTTGGTCATACTCATGACAAGTGTTTCAGTAAGAACTCTTATGTCTACAAGTTCAAGTGTGTCCATGGTGTTGTAGCCAGCTTGAGCAGCTCTCAGTATCAACAACTGCTTTCATGATGGAGTGAGATCTACCTGTTAGTTACTCCATATTAAGACCCCCTCTAATGTGTCTTTCATGAGTTATCATTGCCTTGTACTGAAACATTAAATGATCAATTTGTGCCATTGTCTGGGTAGTTGTTCTGGAAAACTTCTGAAGGCAATAACACCAAAACCAAGAGGCATTTGTTGGGAAAGAGGAGAACCTTGTGCACAAAACTAGAATAATGCTTAGATACCATTCACCCATTCTAAAGTGTTGATGGCTGATCGAGGGTCTTATACATATTGACCATCCACCAAGGGTCGGTACCTAGATATTCATACTTAAAACTGATAAGGAATAGACTATGAACCAGACACTTAGCAGCAAAGCCTCTGTCTTGGATATCAGTCACATCTCTCCTCCAGTAAAGCACTCAAGCTTTAAGTCTTTTAGTCCCCCTTTGTTTTTTGACATTATGCAAGAAAGCCTATGTCTTCACCACCAAAAATCCCATCTCGAAACAGTTGAACCATTGCTTCTATTGTTGCAAATCACTCTTCTCATACCCAGATCAACTGGAAGTAGAAAATCTAGTGCTTCTCCATCTGTGATTTCTGTTATGGGCAGAAGGAGTATCTCGGGTCACCGACAAAATATATGTTCAATAAATAGTGGACAGGTGGCTTCATAAACATAATTACCATCTTTCATGAGACTCAGTGGCTAGGAATTATTGGAAGCATGAAAATAATGAATCTCCTAGGCTGGCAGGTGGGCTCTTCATCACTCTCAGTTAAATTGTTAAAATATAGAAAACATAACAGGGTGAAGTAAAAGTGTTTACTTACAAGAATTAGAGACTTCATTGACTTTTTTAAAAAGGACCACATAGCTATAGCTTATAATGCTTTTGGAGTCTCTTGGAGTACCCCGGCCTAGTCAAAAGTAGGCTACATATACTTGGTGTTAAATTTTTTGTTTAAAATTCAATTTCTTTTGGATAACGCACTGTCAGCACAGATTGAAATAAGATACAATTAAAGTATTAAAATTGGGAATTCACAGGTAAATGAATAATAACAGAAAAGATACTATCGAGTAATGTAATCCAGACCCAGAAAGCCATACATCAAATGTTCTCTTTCATCTGAGGTTCTGAACTCCAAGTCTTCAAATATAAATATACACCTAGAGTAAGAACAGAAACTAAGAAAGTAAAAAGGTACAATTGGAAGTGAACATAAATAGGAGGGGTTTCTAATTAAGGGTAGAAATGAAGATAAATATAAATGGAGGAGTGTGCAAAATAAGAACAAGGATATGTGAAAAGTCATGAGGATTCATACTATTAACTATCTACCTAAAATACATTAACTTAGTATAAATCAGATTGCTTTCTTACAAAATTCAGGCTCCCCTCTCAGGCTGGCCTCAGCCAAAGTTGAATGGGCTCTCCCACATCAATCATTGATAAAGAAAATGCCCACAGTTTGACATGATAGTGATAACTACCCAAATGAGGTTCCTTTTTCCCAAAGAGACTAGCTTTTGTGTAGTTGACAAAAACCAAGCAGCCCTATCTCACACACCTACAGCAGGTGTCCCTTCACTTGAGAACAATTGTGCAAGATTGTTTTTCATACAAGGTACCTAGAAGAGAACCTGGAAAATAGCTTTTGATAAGTGACAATTTTGCCTTCTGCTAGAAAGAAAGATTTTAATAAAATAAAATACTTACCCTTGCTCTCAGGTTAGAAGACCATGACAACTGTCCATTTGATTCTCTATTCTTCACATTAACTCAAGTTTTATCTCTTACAAACTAAGTTTTTTGATGACTAGGTATTTACTTATTTTAATAATCATTATTTTTTAATTCAGCCATAGTCTTTTAATTGTTTCTTTAGGGAAACAAATGTTTGGTTTGTTTTGAACTGATAATGTCAAGATGGAGTCAGTATGCTGTCCCCAGGGGCTACAATTTAGTGTGTTCTGAAGTTTCGTAAAAGTCTGCAGAACAGAGTTCTAAATTTCTGAAGAGCCAGTTCCTTTTACATGTTGTTTCCCTACACTGAGTTTTCTGTCTTAGGAGGATTCTTGTACCAGACACCCAGGTGCCATCAAGTAGAGGTCACTCAATTTTTTTTTCTCTTTCCAGCCTTTGCTTGCATTCCTGCAATGCTAACTGGAGCACCATTTGGAAAATTTTCAAGTTGGGGGTACGTGGGGACACAGGGGTTGTACTAATGCCTGGCTTGAAATTGCTTCTCAGAGCAGTCATTGGATAATGTTTCTGGCTTTCGTTTAACCTGCCTACATGTCATCCTGTTCTCCCTGACTCAGCTTTCTGTGTCCAGACAAATGATTCACTCCCAATGCATTTTTCTGTGAGTACTAAATAGGCCCTCTATCACTGTATCTTCACTCCCAATGCATTTTTTTGTGAGTACTAAATAAGTCCTCTAATTATCACTGTATCTTTCAATTCCAGCTAGCAGCTTAGACAGCAGGTTTCTTTTCTCTTTCTTTTCTTTTTTTATAACGTTGCTAAGTAAGAATGCTTAGCTGGGGAAACTGTGCACACCCTTCTGCTAATACTTGCTCACATCCTCTGGACATCCAGAGACTGCTGCTGTTACCAAACTCAGGACAAAGTCCACCTCATGCATTCAATTTCTTCACACACTGTTTATCAGCATTGCCATTTCTTGAACTTTTACTCAATCTTATTAAACTCTCAACATAGGACAATCAAAACAATAAATAGGTTCTACATATGATCTCATTCAATATATACCCCCAC
>LOJH01034733.1:0-15953 GCA_001685095.1 Ellobius talpinus
AAAATTTTTTTAATAACAATAAAAAAGTGTCTGAAATAAAAAAAAAGAAAAAAATCATTGAATGGAAAAAAAAGAAAAAAAAGTCTGTGTTTCTAACGGACTTTGTAGACATATGTTTTAAAGGCAAGCAAAGATTCAAAAGGGTGGAACAAAACTTAATCATGTAAAGACACAAAACCGTTGATAGCACGGTTGCAGCATAGTTCTTAGACAATACATAAAATTAGAAGTGACTCACCCTTTGCAAGGTAAAAAGTGTCCTCAGAAAAATGGGGAAATTTTGGTGGATAACTGGAAGAATGATTATATAAAATTTTCTATGTCAAAAGCCATTCTCTGGTATGAAAAGGGACAATCGATAAAAATGAGAATATTTTAAGTTTAAAATTTGTTTCCAAGTCATAGCCCATTAAGCAGAGTATACAATAGTCTTTAACAATTTCTTACTTGCTCACAAATCACTTGCTAGTTGTAAATCTCAGCTTAGATTTTGCTATATCTGAGAGTGGGGCTATTAGGAGGCCTGGAGAGAAAACTTTTTTGAAAATAGAAGAGAAAAGGCTGCCACTTCATAAGTTAAGAACAATAAACTCATTGTGACTGTATGACATTATATTACAGGGAAATATTTTCTTTTAGAATGTTTTTATTTCAATTAAATGAGAAAACAGTTGGTATGTATTTTGGAAAGTGTGTCAAAGCAACAAAGGCTTCTTAATAACAGTACTGGTCTCACTGGAATTTGCCTGACAAAGTCAAGCATTTCAATGATGCCAACTTTCCTTAGTCAGAATGTAGCTATTGTTAAAACACAGATAATTTATCTTTTAATTCGGCAAAAGTTCCAATCCATTTAAGCTGTATTCTCTATGATTCTCATAATAAATGGTAGTGTGTTGAATTATACTACTTATAAAAAATATTTCTTATCTTTTCATTGTATTTTTTGAGCAAGGAACATTTAGCGCAGTTATCTTTGGCGAATTATACAAATTAGTATTTTTTTCCATTCCAGAATTCACACACATTTTGGTCTCCATTCAAGATACTTGAGAGCAGCATGAAATTAAATTCTTAGTAATGGAAGACTACTTCAAAATGGTGGGGAATCCAGAAAAAAAAAGATAGGCGTGAACAAATTGCATGAAATAACAACTTAGAACAAATCGGATAAAATAATTTATTAAACAATCAGCATGATAGCTCAGTGATATCACTTTCATAAAAAGATGACTTTGGTAGGAGGACAATGCACAAAATATGTATTGGTTTTGGTGAAGTTCCTGGAGGCCTTAAATCAGAATCCCATTTAAGAAATTTGAAATCTAGCTCTAACACTAAGCTACTAAATATGTAGATGTACAAAGAAAAGATTAGGTGGGAAGACAAATGGTATAAGAATTTATCCATAAACTAAAGACCTTTATTCACTTAAACATACAGCATGTTTTGCTCTGCATTTTCTCCCTTAAAAAGCATGATGATCTTCCAGGGACATGATAATGATGAATTGCCCCCAATTTAGTAATGACGGTGACAAGGAACAGCTATTTTACTTAAGGTCACACAACAGGAGCAAGTCCATGCCTAGTACTATAAAAGGAACTACTCATGGCTGGTGTAGACATGGACCCAAGAGGAGAGCCTACTAATGCCATTTTCCTGAGCCAGTTTAATTTCAAACTGAATTCTGAATACCTGTCCTCATATCCACTAATAAAGGCAGTTCTCAACCTCATCAGAGAAGCACTTTTTATTTCAGAAGACCCACTGTTATAGAAATAAACAACTTTTTAAAATGCAAAGAACAACTGAGTGTGGATACCTAGTTCCAAATGATATATTTACAACATAATTGCTATCTATCTCTACAGCACAAGGAACCTTGGGGAAGAATAGGAAGAAAGATTATAAAAGTCAGTGGACCAAGAGGTCTGCTGCAAACTACGTCTTCTATCTATGACATGGAGGTTACATTCATGAAATCTTAACAATATGGCTGCCTGAATAAGGTCTGAGCAATGGCCATACCAGTTGCCATGATAGTGTAGAAGGGAGAAATCTCGTGGGGCCACACCCAGCTGAAGCATTCCAAGTAATTAATGATTGCAGAGAGAATTATAGATCTCTTCTAGGGATGAGTGACCTAAATGGTTATTCTATCCCAGGGGTCAGTCCTAATACATGCACAAAACAAACAAACAAACAAACAACAAAAAAGGGGCACACTAAATGGACCTTGCAAGTAGCATTTGCTTATTCATATGCATATATATATTACAGTTTTTAAAAAAGAAGAGGCCATCAATTTGAGAAGGTATGGGGAGAAGCAGCAGAAGTTTGAGGAGGAGGAGAAGGGAGAAGTAAAAATAATGCAAATATAGTGCTAGCGTATAAAATTCTCAAAACAAAAATTGAAGTTAAAAATGTTACAGGATACAGTGAAGATGATAGGAACAAAGGAAGTATTGTTTAAAGTAAAAAAAATAAAATAAAGAACACAAAATTGGTTAGTTTGCAAGTTGTAGGAGAGGCACCATGGCCTGTGGATTTTAGTATTTATACTGGATCAGAGATGCATTATGGGTGAAAAGATAGTGATTTTTACTAATTATCAAGTTGGGAAATATATAAGGAATAGTTGATTTAATTTCCTCAACTCTAAAATTATTTTCCAAATTAAAGAAATATATTTATATTTCATAGGTATAGAATTTCTCGAGGGACTATTGTTCCCTAAATATTTTAAATCCTAACCTAAAATTAAGATATGTGATTGGGAAAAAAAAGGAAGCATTAAGTTTCTGCTTATGGTCCTCTACTCTTCAGTTGTTACGTTTATGGTTATTTGTGTATTTAAAAATAGAACATTTGAAAGCAAGTAAAATATATATAAAACAACATTGTACAGAAACTGCACAGAGAAGCACAATTGAGATAGTCTGGGCTCCACTTCTCAGCTCCACAGGTAACCAGCTATAAGGCACTTTAGGAAAATAGTATATCACTTGCCTCCCTGGGCTATTAAAATGGGGATTCAATCATAATGGATTTAATCAATTATCAAATTATACTTTATATTTAATAAATGCCTGGTTAAATGTTAGTAAAAATTATTATTATTTTACAGTAACATCTAAAGGCTACATATAAGAAAACCATTAACTTATTGATTCTGGCATCACAGAGATTTTCCTAATCTTACTATAAAACATGTGTAAAAATTTGCCAAACAGATAAGAGAAGTGTTGCTCTACAAGACATATATGTAGAAAACTAACATATTAGTGTGGTGGTATCATTGTCAGCCCTTTTCCTATCATAATTTTTCTCTCTTTGAGATGGGATTTCTCTGTGTTACAGTCCTAGCTGTCCTGGAACTAACTCTTGTAGATTAGGATGGCATTGAACTCACAGAGACCTGCTTGTCTCTGCCTCCCTAGTGCTGGAATTAAAGGTGCGCACCACCGTCGCCTGGTGCATCCTTTCATAAACTTTTTAAAGCAAACCTGAGGCTAAATGCTGGGTGATATCCTAGTCTTTCTCTGTGATCTTTCTGGGACAGGTGAATTGCTTCTTTTGTCATGAATGTCATGTAAATACTAATTATTGTCAGATTTGTTTCTCTAAGCCAAACCTATGTTTTGTACTCTAGAGTCAAATATTTAACACTCACTTGATTAATTTGTATCCACATCCACCTGGTAGTTCAAGTCAGTAGTGTTGCAGCCCTTTCCCAGTCTCACAGGTCTGTTTTCAGCAAGCCATCTTGATGCCTCATTCTTTGGGCAGAATTCTGAAAATTCAAGGCCAACCTGGTCTGCAAAGAGAGTTCTAGGATAATGAAGGCTGCACAGAGAAACCCTGTCTTGGAAAACCAAAAAAAGGATTTTATTGTATCATATTTGTTGAATAATCTACTATAGACCAATTATAGTTAGTTTTCTTATCAATAAAAGACCTGAAATGTTTTTCTCAAATACAATTCTGAAATACATTTTTTTATCTTTACAAAGTTTGTGGTATATTGGCTCTCATTGAGTGGGAATTTTTCATGCCAGAGAGACTCATTCCAGAATTCTTTGTATATGATTTTAACAAGAATATCTATTCTCATTCTGCAAGTCTGCTTTAAATATAAATATTTGACAAAACCCCAAATTAAATCCATGCTTTTGTAACTAAGTGATTATCAACTAAGTTGTTAAGATGTAATGAAGGAAAAGAGGCTGAGTCTCTTCAATAAAGAGGACTGAGAAAACATAATGTCCATACACAGAAGAATTGAATTAGATCTTTATCCTTCATCATATATAAAAATTAACGTGAATTAGAGATTTAAATACAGGGCCTGAAACTATGAAATAAGCACAGTGGGACACAGGGAAAGTTCCATCGCATAGGTTTATATCATGTTTATTTTTATATGAGCCCCAATCCAAAAGTAACAAATGCAAGAAAGCTTTCCTTAGAGTGGAAACACCAAGAAACTGCAGATACTGTTGGAGGAAGCTGCTTGTTTATTTTATGGCTTCCCAGAAATCAAAATAATAACACAGAAACTGTATTAATTAAATAACTGCTTGGCCTGTTAGCTCTAGCTTCTTATTGCCTAACTCTTACATATTAATTTAACCCATTTCTATTAATCTGTGTATCGCCACATGGCTGTGGCTTACCAGCTAAAGTTTCAGCATCTGTCTCCAGAAGGGCTACATGGCTCCTCTCTGACTCCACCCTTCTTTCTCCCAGCATTCACATTCATTTCCCTGTCTAGCTCTTTCTGCCCTGCTCTGTTATGCAATCAGTGCAGTCCCTTTGATTAACGAATGGTATTCACAGTATACAGAGGGGAATCCCACATCATCTCCCCTTTTCTGTTTAAATAAAAAAGGTTTTGATTATGGGATATCCGCTGAGAAAGTTTTTTGGCAGAATGAAGTGAGCCCCAGAAAGCCTACATGTTGTACAATAAGCAGAGTTGAAACGATGGGGTTACCAAAGTCCACTGAATCATTGTCACCTAGATCACCAGAAGCCAGATATAAAGGAACAAAATTTGGTGTTGGTTCAGCTGGGTTTTAGTTTTATTTGGGTAATCTTTCCTCCCTATTCTCCCATTTTTCCTTTGGGGAATGTTTATGCCATTGTATACTGTAGACAACTTATTTTTTGTTGTTTGTTGTTTGTTTTACTTCATAGAGACTCACAGTTATCTGATTTCTTGAGTTTCTAAAGAAACTTTGAAAAGCATTAGAACTGAAAATTTACAAGGACTATTTGTAATACCATAAGGGAATACTTTAGTTTTTAAGTTTTTAACTTAGTTTTTAATTTTTCATACATTATATTTATGAAGAGTTTTAAAGTTGGACTGATTACATTTAACTTTAGGGACTAGGGACAGGGTGTGATGATTTGTATGTGAAATGTGCCTTTTGTTATTGAGTACTCAGTCCCCAGCTAAGTACAATATATCTATGTGAACTGTCCCTCATAGGTATATGTTTTTGAATACTTAGTTCCCATCTTTGTATTGTTAACTGGGGACATGGTGGAAGCTTTTGAAAATGAGGTCTAAGTAATAGACATAGGTGTAGAGTGGTTTCTTATAGCTGGCATGGTTCTCATCAGAAACTTCTGCTTCCTGTTTATCAACCTGATGTAACCAGCCCCATTATGCCTCTGTTGCCACAGTCATGGGTTGCTGCCACAGTCGAGTTGCTCCCATCACAATGCCTTTGTCATCATGATGGAACTACATTCTCTAAAACTGTGATCCAAAGTAAGTCCTTCCTCTCTTAAGTTGGTTCTGTAAGATGTTCTGTCATAGTAAAAAGCAGAGTGACTAGTACTGTGTTCATCAAATGAATGTGGCTGAAAACAAATGTGTTTATAGATACATACATATATGTATATATTTATACTTATATATTTATATGTAAATTTATATACATACATATATACATACATGTTTGGATGTCATTGTTAATATAAAAGCAGAAGGTCTGTAATTTGCAATGGCATGGACAAATGTGGAGTACATTATGCTAATTAGACAGACACAGAAAGATAAATGTCATATTATCTCACACATATGGAATTAAGTTGATTTTATAGAAAAGAGTGAAGGTAGAGTGGTGGTCACCCAGTCTGGAAAATTCATTCTGTAAAGAATCAGTTTAATGAGAAGATATTCATTTTTAAAATGCTGAGATAAAGTGTGTTCTCACAATAAAAAATGCTATGAAAGTAAAATAGCACATGTTTATTTTATTGTATTTATTATTCCATGTGTGCACACTCTTTAGAGCATCATGTACATGATAAACACATAAGATTTTACCTCTTTTATTTAAAAATAAAATATACCTACTTTTAGTAGCCTTTATAAGATACCTCATTTTAAGTGTGTAACACTTTCTAATTTTTATTCATATTCTGTTCTTTTGACTCTTGCTAAGCTATGAAACTTATGGGAATATATGTGCTTTTGACACCATCACATTTTTATCACATGAAACTAGTAACACATTCAGGAATTCGTTCAACATACAGTTATTGAATTGCTACTGGTACTCAGCATGAAATCACATGAAATCATCTATGTTTCAGAAGGGTTACTGAATCTGATACACTGAGATAAATTCCAATATGACAAGAAAGAAAACAGAAAATTAACTTGCAAATACATAATGAGAGTACAAAATGAGAGTCACTTTCACTAATCTAGTACTAGATATTACAGAAATGTATGATTTGAGTCCATTGTAAGAGAAAAGTAAGAACTTTTTATCTTTGTAGAAGCAAAAGAAAATATAAACCATTGTGTCCAAGAATGTTTAAAACATCAGAACACTGGAATTGACTTAATGCTAAAGTAAGAAACAGATTTGAGGGAGCATATCAAGGTTTCCATTTCACCATGACACAGGGCGGTAACAGAATATCTAGGGAGAGTACCAGTGAGGGCCGAGCATCAATGATGTACAGGCCAGGGGGCTGGAAACAGGCCAATGACTCTTTGCAATGAATACCTGCACATAAAAATGTACAGATGAAAGAGTTTACTATGTGACTCACTGAGTCACACTGCAGCTTCCATGAGGACATTTTTATCTTTCTCCTTTTTTTTCCATTTTTTTTAAATTTTATTTTGTTTTATTCTGTGGGGGAGGGAGATAGGTGAGATTGGGAGGCATGGTGTAAAAGATACATAAAAAAGAAAGTTAAAGAAAAAACTATTATACCAAACTGTAGGCAGAGGCTGCTTGTTTATTCCCAGCTGCCCAGACCCAAAATAATCTTACAGAAACTATATTTATTACAACATTGGTTGGCCTATTAGCTTAGGATTCTTATTAACTAACTCCTACATCTTAAATTAATCCATTCCTTGTATTTTGTAGTTTACCATGAGGCTCTTGGTTTATTGGTAAGGTTCCCAGGCATCTGTCTCTTTTGGCAGCTACATAGTGGCTCTCTGACTCTGCCTTCTTTCTCCCAGCATTCAGTTTAGTTTTCCCACCTAGCTCTATTCTGCCCTACTACAGGCCCAAAACAGCTTCTTTATTGATCAATGTTAATAATACATATTTACAGCACACAGAGGGAAATCCTACATCACCAAACTCTCAAAAACTACTAAGTTATTTTCTAAAAGTATTTAATTGTAGACCACGTGGACTCATTAACAGTAACAAGAAAACAAGGAACTTACAAATTCTATGAGAAAGAAGACGGAATGTCTAAAAGGTAAGTATATGAAGACAATGCTACTGTGCAGTTACTTTATGATGTAGGGGCACGGGGATGAGTAGCAAGAATGAAGCGATAATAACTGCAGTGATAGCACACACCTTTAATCCCACCACTAGGGAAGGCAGGGGCAGGTAGATCTCTGAGATTTTGAGGTTAGCCTGGACTGTATAACAACTTCCAAGACATTTTGAGTTACAAAAAAAAATCTACCAAAAAATAAAATAAACTGATAAAGGTAGATATTTAGTTAGTCAAGAAGACTGTTGTGGTTAAACCAAGTTGGCATAAAAGAAAACAAAAAAAAGACTCAAATATTAAAAAGGAACTTGAGGGGCTGGAGTAGTGACCAGACAGGAGAGAGAGTCAAACAGTAGAAAGTGAAGGTGGGGGTGAGAGTAACCAGAATACACTCTATTTGTTTATGAAAAGTGAACAAATTTAACAAATGTTTCAAAGGAAAATGAATTTCAAAAGGGCTGAAGTGATGACTCAGCAGCTAAGAGCATGTACTGGATTTACCAAGGGCCTGTGTTCACTTCCCTCCATCTGCTTTAAGTGGCTCATAACAGCCTGCAAATGCAGCCTTTGGGGTCTGATATCCTTTTCTGAACTTTATATTTGCACTCACATACACGCCCATAGCCCCCACACACAAATACAAATCCATATGCACAAGCATATTTTAAAATAAGATATAAAATGAATAAACAAACATGAGGATATATTTTGTAACGAGGAAGCAGAGGGAGGAAAGAACAAAAAGGAGGGTTCATATATTAAGGGCTGCATCACCAGGGACTGTTGTATATTCCTGGATCTCTCCATGAAAATAATTGCAGTAATTGCTAGTTTGTGAGGAAATGTCTCAACATATTATTTCAAAATGACATAAACTAAAAGGGAATCAAACCATCTTTTGAAAGTAGGTGATGAAAACAAGTAAAAAGTAGTATTTGTAAATTTTAATTTCATAGTCTTGTACCTCAAATTTTCAGTAAGAATAAAGATTTGGTAAATCCACAAGGGTTGTTTTCTTTAATTATGATTAAATTTTCCTACAGTGAAAAGCATAGATCGTAGCTGTGACTGTTTCAACTCTAGCTCCTGGTTTACTTATAATGTTATATCAGAGATGTCAAATAATGCAGAGTATGAGCAATCTATAAATCTTACTCTCAGATCTTGTGCACACACACACTCACATCCACACACATATATACATACTCACATTCACACACACATATCCTTTGAATTTGAAAATGTACTATTAGTTTGAAATCTGTAAGCTGTATATCGTCAAATACTAATATGTGAGACAAAACATGTACCTAAATAACTTCATAGTAAGCTTTCCTCCTGGGGAATTATGTAATAAACATGCTGCATAAGGCAAATTTTATGAAACACATAAAATTAATAAATACCCCCAGTTAAACAAGTATCTCAGGAAAAAAAAGAAAACAGCCACCAATCCAAACCTTTAATTTTCAGTGTTTTCTCAATATTAGGCTACTTTAAATACTTTGTCAGACCATTGCTTTGTGTTAAGTCTTCTCTTTGAATGGTGGACAATGGAGAATGGCATGCTTCCCATGACCTTGACACTGTTGTGCAATGATTAATCATCATGAATAGAAGTTAAGGTCCAGCCAAAGGAAACATGTCTTCACTTGTGTAATATGATGTGTGGGTTGTGTGGTTGAGGTGTGCTGGGAAAAATAGCTAAGAAGCACCAGAGCTAACAGTCAGCTATGGAAATAACATGTATATGTTAAGGAAGTAGATAGGAACTTGACCATAATATTTCTATAGTTACAAGGTTAAAAAATCATTAATATGAGAGGACTATATGAGATCACAAGAGTACAATATTTTTGACATTGTGAAATTAAAAAAATAACTTTCTCCATTTGTTTCCTATTTGATAGCTACCAACATACTCTATGGTAAATAAGTGTCATTTTTTTTAAATCAGACTCTTACAAATTGGTGCCAGTCATTCAGGGGTGATCAGGGTAATTCAGAGATTGACATTATGGGTCATAAAAAGTATAGCTGCTCTTTAAGTAATGGCAAAATTAAATCTGTAACATTTAACTGGAAGGTGTATAATGTTAGACACTATAGCCAGTCATTTTGACCAAAGATGCTGATACATTCCCTCTCAGGCACTGATTGAAATGTAATTCTGCATAATCATAATGGCTACAAGCTGGAGTTCCTAGAAATTGCATAAAGAATCAAAAGAAAGTTGGAATGCTCAAAGCAATGGAAACTTGACTGATAATTCATCAGACTAGAAGCTAACAAGATGTTGAAAAGGCCTCTGGTCCCTCCAAAGGTTCTAGGGGAAGATTCTTTCTGATCTCTTCTGCCATCTCATGGGCACAATCAGTGAAAATAAATGTACAACATACCCAAACTAACTTATGGATCACAATGAAACTAGTGCCAAAAAGAAAGTTCATAGTACTAAGTGCCTCCATTTAAAAAAAAAATTGAAGAGACCTCATACTAGCATCTTAATAGCACACCTGAAAGTTCTGGAACAGAAAGAAGCAAACATGCCAAAGATGAGTAGGCAGAAGGAAAGAAAAACAAACTGAGGGCTGAAATCAATAAAATAAAATGAAGATAATGCAAAGAATCAATGAAACAAAGAGTTGGCTCTTTGAGAAAATCAGCAAGATATACAAACCCTTTACCAATCTAACTAAAAGGCAGAGAGGGAATATACAAATTAACAAGATTGGAAATGAAACGGATGGCATAACAACAGACAGTGAGGAAATTCAAAGAATCATTAGATCATACCTTAAAAGCCACCATGAGTGAGTTAAGCTACAAGAATGACAAATTTGGTATTGTTCACTATATGTGGATATTAGCTCTTAAGTCAATGGTAACCAAATACAATATACAGAACCACCAGAGTTAGGCATAGAGTAAGTGACTAAGGATAGATTTCCCTAGGACGTGAAATAGAATAGATACTTATGGTTTGATTAGGAGTGGGGACCTGGAACAGAATGATGATGTGGTGAGGGGGAGTAAAAATGAAGATGAAGAAGGGAATAAGTAACAAGACAGCTAAAATTAAAATCTGAGATGTAAGCTAATATAGTAGAAGCTCCCTGTCTTAGCCGCTGTCTTATTGCTGTGAAGAGACACAATGACCAAGGCAACTCAAAGCAAACTTTTTAATTGGGCGTTTGTTTACAGCTTCAGAGGTTTAGTATATTTTCACCTTGTCAAGGAGTGTGGTGGCATGCTCTAGAACTGGAACTGAGAGCTACAGCCTGATCTGTAGGCAAAGAAAAGAGAGTAAAAAATCAGGGCAGGGGACACACGCTTGGCCTGGCATGGGCTTTTGATACCTGAAACCTCAATCCCCAGTGACACACTTATTCCATCAAGTCCACACCTATTCCAACAAGGCCACACCTGCTAATTCATTTCAAATAATGCCACTCCCTGGTGGCCAAGCATCCAAATATATGAGTGTATGGTGGCCATTTAACTCGATCCACCACATTGTACTCCTTGACCCAACATAATTTTATAGCCATAACATAATGCACATTAAATTTAGGTCAACTTCAAAACTTTCCATTGTCTATCAGTCTCAATATTGTTTAAAAGTTCAAGGTTCTGGGCTCCTAGGGGCTCACAGATACTGAACTGACAACCAGGAAGCCTGCATGGTACTGAGCTAGGCACTCTGCATGTATGTGTGTAGCTTGGTCCACTTGTGAGCCTCTCAACAGTGGGAACAAGGGCTGTCTCAAACTCTTTTACTGACTTTTGGAACCCTACTTCTCATACTTGGTTGCCCTACCAAGTGTTAATGCATGGAAAGTTGTTTGGGCTTACTGCAACTTGATATGCCATGCTTTATTTATATTAATGGAAGTTCTGCCCTTTCCTAAATAGAAGGAGAGGAGGAGTGGATTGTGGAAGGGAAACAGATGGGGGATGGTGGAGAGAGACTGGGAAGAAAAGAGGAAGGAGAAACTGAAGCCAGAAGGTACAATAAATAAATAAATAAATAAATAAATAAGTGAATAAATAAGTGAATGAATGAATAAATAAATAAATATGTTTTTTGTTCTTTTTTAAAGCCAAGGTCCAAAATTTGTGGATCCTGGGACTCACAGCATCTCTTAACTGTAATGCCCTGTAGAATCAAGATCAAAAAGAGGATCACATACTTCCAGTATACAATGGCACAGTATATACATTACAATACAGAAAAGCAGCTTGGCTGCTATTATAACAAGGTCATTTATCTAATTTGTGCAGCAAATTTGTACCAGACAGAAGAACCAAACTTAAAAGAAGGAACAGCAGAAATCAAGAGTGGATTACTCATCCAGGATGACTGCCATTAGTGTTTTTACCAACATTTGCTCAGTGTGTCAAAGGTCTCATACAATCCCCAATAGTTAAAGGTTTATGCCAGGTTCTGACAGTTCATTCCACAATCATTTCTTAGCCATAGATGTAAAGAACAGGAAATCCCGGAGTAAATTTTAGTCGTCTCAGTAATTTAGCTATAGTGATGGGTAGAACATGAAAAGTATCAATAATAAAATAGCCTAACTGTGCCAAACAGCCTGTATGTAGAGATGGCAATAGTGTAAGGGACCTGGCTGGGAGAGGCAGGTTTTAAGCTAAAAGGTCCAAAAAGCTACTGTAAAAGGAACGCAATCTTTCTTTATTGGGTGAATTTGCTCGAAAGAGAAGAAAATGGCCAGTAGAAAACCATACTATTCTTCTATAAACCTGTGTCTGAGACTCAGGTTAGAATGTCACTGCCTTTGGTATATCCTGAAGAGTTTGGCTACATAAGCAAATTTCCAACTAAAGCTCACAGCACAGATTTTTCCACCTATATTTAAAGACATAGCAAAGTGATATGAGAAATGATATGAGTAAAATATAAGCCAAAGTTTGTTAGCAGGAAATGATGCAATTAATCAACTAAACATACTTTTTCACAAAATGATGGTAAAATCCTTCATAATCGGATACAAGATGTTTTTATCAAAACATAAAGATTTCTTCCCTTGTTTATCAGAGGAGTCTTTTTATTAGTCATATCAGAGGCATCCTTCAATCAAAATGAATCAGGTGCACACACTCTTTTTGGCATGCTTTTTTGTGTGTGTCATGGTAATATCTTCCACATACACAGATAAATGTGACTTTTGAGAAGAGTAAGGAAATTCATTAACTTATCGATTAATTGCTGTATAAGACAGTCTGCTGAATTCTGCATCTAAGCATCATCTCTGAACAAACACTCAGTTTCTGACACATCACAATATATAATTTAAAAATTTTGTCTTACTGTTTTCCAAAACATAGCCCCATCTATGTATGATAATTTCCTCTCTGACTGTACTCTTCAGTAAGTAGAGTTTCTGTGGTTCTCACAGAAACTGTCAAAATCAAGGGATTATCTTTCTAAAGAGTTGAGATATCTCTATACACATAAGCAAATACAATAATAGCATGAATAATAACAGAAGAGTTGAAGCAATAATATGATAAGCAAAGCTGTGTGCCAGACACTGTGTGCAAGTGCTTTATATAGATCTACCTTTCATAAAAAATCTCAGAAGCAGAATTCATTTTCCTTGTATTCTATGATAGAAAACTCAAACTTTGCCAGGCTGGAGGCCCTATCTATTCTATCTTCAGCTAAGGAAAGTTAAAATCAGTAGTGAATCTTAACTGACCTGAATCTAAGTCAGCATCTCTGGAAAACAATTCATCACAGATTGGTTTATCTTATAAATTCTTCTAAAGGTTCATAATACACCTGCTTGTTACTCTCATTCAGTCTTTGCTAGGTGAATGGAGACCCATGAGAAGCCAGTTCCTATCAGCTAAGAAGTTTGTTCCTTATCAATACTTTCACATAGGAAGAAACACTGTCGCCTTCTAAAGTAGAAAAGTAGAGTAAAAAGGAAAATCATACACTCGGGCTTTGTAATATTGCATTGGTACGGTGGTTAACATTCTGTGCCTTAAAGCAAAGATGTCCATTTAAAAGGAGATTTGGAGCATTCTCATCAAGGGGAAGACATAAATTTAAAAACAGAAAGAAGAATAAGTGTTGTCATTTCACGAAGTTGAGTAGAACTTTCCCCTTCTATCGAGTTTCACTTTTTAGTCCCGAGGCATTACTTCAGTGTGTGTACATTTATGCTAATCATATACCACAGCCATGGGTTCTTCTATCAATATGAAATGTTTTGTACTTGCTGTTTCTGTGCATCTTGTATTGTTATGGGCAATATACAAAATAACGTGTCTAACTATGCCATTTATGCTTTTGAAAGAAAAAGCAAATTACTTACTGAAGAGAATGGCATTTGCATGCATGTGTGTCAGCTTTCAAGCCATTTCCTTCTACAAAATATTGCTTTCTACACTCAGAAAATGCATCCATCCATCAGTTACAAACCATTTCAAAGCACTTTATGAATCTACAGAGCAAAATGTACTTATCTTACATTGGCAGTGTCCCAGCTGTTACAAAATTGCTATTGTCCTAATACTTACAAGGCAATTTTAGCATCAGTTAATAATTTTACAGGATAGATAACTTCTAAAGCATTATAAAATGACAGACATTAAACAATAGCAACTTAGCATTTTTCGAAACAGTTCGTGACAGCTTAAAACCTAAAGTGATTTTAATGTATAGTCTATGTACTTGTAGTTTCTCATTGACAATTCCTTTAGAAGATAAAAATGTGAAAACCCTTTTAAATAGTGGGTGAAAGAATAAAACAAATCTGTCTTTAAAGATATTCAGTAAAAATCTCAATTAGGAATAATGTTTCAAATCTTCCTGTTCAGATAGTAGGTGACAAGAATTCGAATTTATTTAGCTAGAAAAAAAATGATGGTATCATTTAATGGTAGGGTACCACAAAATAAAAAGGCATATCTATTCATTAAAGCTAATCCAGAAAAGAAAAATACAATGAACAGCATTTTATATAAATCAGTATGCATGATTTCTTCCTAAACACTGTTTTCTATCAATCTTAGTTTAACAGCTTCAGTTCAGGGGACTCTGGGTGAACGTATCATGCGTGATCTCTCCTACTCCCTTTGTTTGAGTTGGTGAGACAGCCACACTGCTCGTTTTTAGATGGATATTTGGCTACTCCCCTTGGATAGCTAATGCTTTGATAGTACAAAAGAAAAACAGCTGGAAACAAACTGTTAATTGGGACTTTGATGCTTTGCATGTGTAATACCTTCAAAGAGGAAAACACCTTTGGATGAGAAATAACGTGTATCAGAAGTTATTTTCATACATTGACTTTTACATAAACCAATTGTTCTCAGTATTCACTAAGGCCAATTGACCACATCAGACAACCAGGTTACCTTAGTGTTCAACTACCATCCTCCCCATCACTGAGTCACTGGCATGGTGTGGGCTCATTGTATATCACTGTCCTGTATAACATTGTATCAGGTAAACTCAGTTTTTTCAAATAATGTAAGTCAAAGTCGGACATCTAATGCTGTCTGTCAATTTTACTACTAATAGTGTCTCAAAAATACATGATGCTCTGTGATACTAGAGCATGTTGTATCGGTTTCAACACTTTTCCTAATGCTAAAATAATAAATAAAATTGTGACTGTAAAGGTCTTAAGTACTTTTATAATATGTTCTTTATTAAGTAGTTGTAGATCCTAGTACATAGACACACCCAACCAGAAAAGGTAAATATATGTTGCAAAATTCATCAAGCATCAGATATCCTATAACCCCAGTGCATGAGTAAAAGGAGACTGTGTGTGACTCAGTTTGTTCTGTTTTAGGCAGTACTCCTAGAGTCTAGAAAATACTGGGTGAAGAACAAAATTTTGTTGAGTGAATGATGATTGATTGATCATGTTGATTCAACCTGAAATAGTTCTCTCTTCATGATATGCTTGAAATTTTGATTACTTTTTTTCAGTGTGTATGTAGAGAATTGCTCTCAAAAAGAAAAAATATCACACATGACTTTAAATTTGAAAATCAAGCAGCTACTTTTGCCAAAAGAGATTGAGAAGCATAAAACTTTACATTAAAAGCATTGATGTGCCTAAAGTTTCAAAATATCTTTTTTTTTATTTCAGGCACTTTTTTATTGTTATTAAAAAATTTTCCAC
>LOJH01034735.1:0-15952 GCA_001685095.1 Ellobius talpinus
GAACGCACTCACCCCTCCAGTGGATCTTCTGGTAGAGGATCAGGTCCCCTTCCATAGTTTCCTTCTTATACATTGTTGCTGAAATACACTATAGAGCAAGATCTAGAACAGCAATAGCATATTCAGTATTTTGGAGTTAGTTATCATCAAACTTACAGCAGGTATTAGGCACACACACAAAGATAGTGAAATAATATTATGAAACCTATTAATCCCATTTGAGTCATATCTGTTCATTCCTTTATTTCTGTTAAGTTTCTATCTGGAAGACCTGTCCAGCAGTGAGTGTGGGGTGTTGCACTCTCCCGCTATTAATGTGTGGGGTCTGATGAATGATTTAAGCTTTAGTAATATTTCTTTTCTTTCTTTCTCTTCTTCCTTCCTTTTTCCTTCCTTTTTCCTTCCTTTTTTCCTTCCTTCCTTCCCCCTTCCTTCCTTCCTTCCTTCCTCCTTCCTTCCTTCCTCCCTCCCTCTCTCTCTCTCTCTCTTTCTTCTTAAGACAGGGTTTATTTGTGTTGCTTTGGAGCCTGTCATGTAATTAGCTATTGTAGACCAGGTGTGTGCCACCACTGACCAAGAGAAATGTTTCTTTTACAAAAGTGGGTGGCCTTTTAATGGGGCATATATGTTCAGAATTGAGACTTCATCTTGAAGGGTTTTTCCTGTGACAAATATGAAATATCTTTCTTCATCTCTTTTGATCATTTTTAGTTTGAAGTTTTTTTGTTAGATATCAAGATAGCTTCACCATCCTGTTTATTTGGTCCATTTGATTGGAAAATCTTTTCCCTGTCCTTTACTTTGAGGTAATGTTGGTCTTTGTAATTGAGATGTGTTTCTTGTATGTAGCAGAAGAATAGATCCTATGTTCATAACAATGCTGTTGGCCTATATCTTTTTATAGCCTTATTGAGACCTTTGATATTAAGAGATATTAATGACCAGTGATTGTTAGTTTTTGTTGCTTTTGTTTATGTTGTTGTTGTTGGTACTGTGTACATGTGCATGTTTTCCTACTTATGAAAAACACTGAAAATTGAATGAATAAAATAAAAAACTCAAATCTATGCCACTGCATATATTGTTGCTCTTCTATATTGATATCAGGTGATAAAGATGGATTTCTATTAAAATGTTCAGAGCATGTAATGTTCACCATAGTTTTATCATTATGTTTTAGGTAATGCCTTACAAAACATACCTGGAACTTCTAAATTAACCAAGAGGATGAGGCTATATAGTTTAGAAGCCCTTGGGAAGAACTTGATACTATTACTCTGTTAAATCAACATATTATTAAAAAGACCCCTATGTTTAGAGAATACAAATCTATGGAGTGCTCACCTCTAAATCAGACATAAATGTTACACCCCACACTCAAGTGATCAGGAATCTCAGAAGAAGGAGAAGGAAGATTGTAAAAGCCAATAGAAGTCAGTAATATCAAGGAACATTATTTTCCAGACACAATAGGAAAATGTACATATGAGCTCACAGAGACTGTGATAGCACACACAAGGCCTGTTCATGTTCTGTCCAGATAATAATCCCAAAATAAAAGGATGAGAAATGTTACCACAACTTAGGAGTTATTAGACTTTGGTAGCAGATAGAAGAGTACGAGTCAAGGTTTTTTGTTGTTTGTTTTGCTTTCCATTTTTCATGATGTAATTTCTAGTAAGTTGATCACATGTCATACAGGCCTAATGCACAAAGACTAGCTTGGCAACATGAACCTAACTCAACAGAGAAACAAGAAATATCTCAAATATGAGTTTGAAGGGATAAGAGGGTAACTGTGCTTATAAAATAAGTTATAGGTAGGTGGTAAATTATGTTAAAAATTTTTGTGTGAAATTTTCAGAGAATAAATAAAAATATTCATATAAGAGGAATGCACAGACAACATTGATCATAGTGTCTTAAGTTTGTTATCTCAGTGTATGGATGGCTAGAGGCCACAGGATCATGATTTCAGGACCAGCTGGCTAAATATCAAGTTTGTTGTCAAACTGGGCTACCTAAGACTCTGTTTCAAACAATAAAACAAAAAGAACACATAGGTAAGGAAGGACAGCCCTCACTTTGAAGCAGAACAATTACTTTCTTTTGACAACTAGGGTTGACGTTAGAAAGCATGGTCATAGAAATGGCTCATTAATATCCATATGGATCTTCATATCACTGAGTAATATATTTGAACAGTCAGAAATTAGTACTCTTCAATTACCATAATGATCTGAAAAGTTGGAGAGGCCACAAATGGAGCATAATCTGCAGGTACTTTCAAGCTGGTTCATAAACTATGTTTTCTAATGACAACCAAAAAATAGACATCTATTAACTATTGACACCTACAGCCACGAGGTAGTAATAGTTAATAAGAAAACCAGAATGTTGATGGCAATTGGTACATAAGATTGCACATTTTTTTAAGTTGTAGGACCTGAAGTAATGTTTTCATCTAAATGGAGAAGGGCTCAGGACAGTGGAAGAGTTTATAAGTGTTAAACAATATTTTTCTTTAAAGGAACAGACTCATCATATTTCATCTTTGAAAAAAAGTGAAATAGAGTGAGACATTTAAGAAATATTCATCCACTTTCTGTGTTGGTATCACTACCATGAGTCCAAAAGCTCATAAAAATTAAATTTTATTAAAATAGATAAGAAGTCAAAAGAACACATATTTACCTTTTAAAATCTTCTCTGGAATGTGCAAATATTTATGAAGAAGCAATGTAACTTTTCTAATGGCATCACTGTCTGCCAGATATCCAATCTAAGATCTCTCTTTATTTTCTTTTTTTGCTCACTTCTCTTGTACTTCTCAAGTCAACTATTGTAACTGATTAAATGTATGGATTTATTTATGTTCTTTTTGCCAATATAGTACCTGGAATTGCTCATGGGGTCATTTGCAAGCTATGCAAATGTTTGTACCCTAAGGGTTCTAACACCTCTAGTCTTCTTAAAAATTCTTATTTATGTGTTTGTATTTATGAATATACAGTTTCATGTGCATATACACATGAGTGTATAAAATCACATATGTGTGCTGACCCAAACAAGATGTTGGTTATCTTTCTCAATCTCTCCCCACTTTACATTTTGAGAAAAGGTCTCTCACCAAAATTGGAGCTCACTGATTGATTTCAGCAAGTCTGAGTAGCAAGCTCTGGAGACTTTCTTATCTCTTCATCCCGAGTACTAGGATAAATGGTGTGCACTACCCAACCTTAGTTGCTGGAGACACAAACTCAGGTACACATTAATTCACACTAAGAACTTTACCAACACACACACACACACTCACACAATATTTTGAATAAGAAACTCATAAAGTTCGATATATTAGCCTTAAACTTGAAATCTTTCTGACTCAGCCTCCTTTGTCTTATCAAAATTTTTAAATAAATTCCAAATATACCATTTATAAATCTTTCTAAAATAGAAACTGAGTGACTTCTTTTCCTGCCAAAGATATTAATATCTCCAATAGAATTACATAAATGCCAAATCTTCTGCTATATATAAAAGGATAACCATAGTCAAACTTTCAGTTCATATTCATACTTCATCTTTACACACAATATCTAAACAGAAAATTTATGCTTTCTATTGATACAGTGCTATGATTGTGCAGTGTCTCCCTGGGTACCTTGCATAATCCTGACAACTAGAGGAGGTGCTGTTATAATGTTTGCTTATCCTACAGGCTCATTTTTATTATATTGTTTTCTTACATGGTATCTAGCCTTTTGCCAGGTATACATATGTTAATTATGAAGCATAGGATTTAAAAAAAACAAATATGGATTCTTAAAGCATTCACAAAATCTTTGAGAAAAAAAATATTTATTTATTCTTCAGACTGCCACAAAAGGAAGATGCTTCCAATAGATGAACAAGGACTCTCACTTAAATGTATTCTAAAGCTAAACCTTGAAATAATAAATACAATAATAAAAGTCAGATGATCATAGTTTCTCTCCATTTTCTATGTAGACTACAGAAATAGACGTTTAAAGTAAAATCTACATAATGTCAAAATTGTACCCACAACAAAAGTATTTATATTTATTTTGTGTGGAACACTCTGCAGGCATGCTATACATAAAAAATAGCACATTATTTTAAATTCACTTGTCAGAGAGTCATGAACAAAATCCTAGGAGGGATCAAAACTGAGGAAGATCAATTCTATCCCACAGAAAATGGTCAGCTTGGCCAACAGCACAGAGATATCTCTGATCCAATAGTTTTATGAACAAATTCTCTACCAGTATCCAAATTGCTTTCTTTCCTTAATATGCTATGTTCTTCCTGTACACTTACAACTGCTAACACACCAAAATCTTCTTACTTCTTTCTGAGAAGAGTTTTTATTGTTTTGTTTATCCCAAGAGTTTTATTCAATTATTCCCTTTTAATTGCACAGCTGAAGGAGCCCGACTGGCAAAGGTAGAAAGACATTTTTACCCCTTTGTGTAGAGGAAGAAAGGGAGAAAAGAAAAACAAAACATTAGCTTGGATAACTTGTAGTAAACAAAACATTTGAAAGTAACTCATTATAGCAGGTCCTAGAATAATGATCGTTATAGTATTATATCTACCCATTTCTTTCCTGTTTTATACATTCTCCTTTCTTCTCTTCTACTCTTTCTTCTCTTTATAGAAAATAGTTTATATTTTTGACAGTGTCATACATGAGTTCACAGCTTTTGCTGTAATCATGTTACCATTCATAAGATCACCCACCCAAAACTCTAACATGGGTTGGGGATGGACTCATCAAACCTTGTTCCTAGCTGTGACACTGTTAACAACTGGAGGCTTCTGAAGGAGTGAGGTTCACTTTAGCCAAGATATCTCCCTTAGGCAGGGCCCTTAACTTCTTGTGAATGACTCTATATCCATTCCCAGAATAGCACATCTAAATGAACTTACAACATTTGCAAGAGTGCAAGAGGTGCAGAGAGATGACTCAGCAATTGAGAACAATAGCTGCCTTCCAAGACCTGAGTTTGATTCCTGGCACCAACATGGAGCCAACAGCTGTAGTCATCCAAGTTCCAGGGAATCTGTGTCCCCTCCTGGATCATGCCGGTACCAGGCGTATGCATGGTGCCTAAACATACTGGAAGGCAAAACATCAATAGTTATGAATTAAGACAAAATATTTTCATAAAAGAAAATTATGAGATTATGAGAGGAACTGAAAGAAAGAGAGTAAGGCTGGAGTTGATCAAAACACATTATCTTATGTAAAAAATTCTTTCCCATTTCATTAAATTGTGTTCTCCAAATTTTACATGTTTATTCCTCGCTTCTCGCAAAAATCAAGAAAGAAGGAAAAGTAATATATTCTTTCCTGATTTGATATCATATTAATTCTCAGCAAAAGTGATTAAAACCACAGCATGATAATGAGAAAAATATTTAAGAATCAAGCAATAATTTTTGATAATAATATTCCAAAATATGTTTATCTGTTTGCAAAAGGTATGAGAATTGGGGCATGAGAATTCGGGTATGAGAACAGAGGCATGCTGAGCAATTTTACCATTTTCTCAACTCTGCCCCCTATTTATTATGAATTTGTTTTAAATTTGTCAAAAGGAAATAATGCACGGATTTTTCAAAGTATACAAGCCATCTCTAGACCCATTAAATTATTTAATAAATTATTGCCTCCTAATTTTCATTCAATTTTGTACATACATTAGTATATTATTGAAATATGTCATTTTAAATTAGTTTTAATTAATTCATTGTATATACTATTTTATAGTAAATTCATATACAAAGTACAATGAAAAAAATTTAAGCATTTTCATTCTATTCCTTTCATTGCATATAAAGAGTCTACATTTTGTTAAGAGAATTGCCATTTTTATTTTGAAACAGATACTATTTTAAATGCTTCCGGTGAATTTAAGTGTTAAAAATCTATCCTAGTTTGCTGTCTCCAAATACTGGCATTAAATTATTTTAAGATTGAACTCATAAAACTATAGAGACTTAGTATGCAAAATGTAATATGAAAACATGTACTGTTAAAAGAGCTTGGTTATGACTAGTGAATGTTCAAGCTAAGCAGTTTTGGAAACATTGAGGAGATTGTGTCAGAAGGATTCCAGAATATTATGTAAAACTGTAGCTCCCAAATGGTTTACCATGCTATTTATGATGAAATGACATCATTATCTCAGTGTGGTAAGGCTGCTCTCATGATTCCAAACCCTCCTCAGCAATCCCAAGATCTACCAAATCCAATCAGCTACCTCAAATACACAGAGGGATGCTGAGCAATTTTACCATTTTCTCAACTCTGCCCCCAGCTTAATATTTGTGGAAATTATTTCATCCTTTTGACATTGTACTCTGCACTCAGCATTCACTCCCGGCACACACACACTATCTGCTAGAATGTGATTTCCTTTGCACACAGGATTTGTAGGAAACAGAAAACATATATGGAAATATAATACTTTTGTACAACTAAACCATAGCAACATATACCTACATGCATCTACAGCCACAGTTATTCTTAGAAATATGAATAAAATATTATTCTTTCTATCAAACCCATGATTTTTAGTTTTGTTCTAGGTCTGATTTATCCCATTTTTCAAAAAATCTGTATTGTTAAATGACATGTTGTATTCTCTAAATTTCTTTCCATTAGGTTCCTTTAGTTTTGAAACTTTTTGGGCAGAATTCACCCCTCTTATAATTGCAAGTATTCAAGGTTGCTATAAACTTGATACAAATAAGTGAACTTCAATTCTCTGCTCACCTATCAATCACCTGGTCAGGATTACTTATCACACAGTCATAGTTTCTCACACCTTCCCTGGAGTTATACAATGTTTACTTTGCTTTCTCTTTCTGATCAGTGAAATCTATTTTGGTTATGAAATATTCTTTTCATTAAACTTACTACAAATAATGAATAAGGTTTTAATATAGTCCTTAATGTGCCTTGAAAAACGCTCAGTGCCAAGTTAGATCTCCCTATCTGTCATTAGGTGTTCTGTACAATGAGCAAGCTATCCTATCTTTCATTTTTTTCATATTTCTTTTATAAAAAGAAACTATGTGAGGTGGCGCAAGAGAGAAAGACTCTTGCCTCACCGATCTGATGAGCTGAGTTTGATCCCCATATCTCAGTTGGTAGAGGAAGGTAATCAACTCCAGAAAGTTTTTTCATTGACACTAGTATATAATCATTACTTAAACATTTATTCATGAGTACTATAAATAAATGCAAGCAGAGCAAGTATGAAATCATTACAAAATCATTAGCAAATATAAAGTCTCTGTTGTTAATGGACATGGAGGTTTAGTCCTGCAATCCAAATTTGGTAGGCTAAAGCAGGAAGATTGTTTGACTTCATGATCAACTAGTGCTACATAAACAGATTCTTTATCTCTGAAAAGGGTGTGTAATGATGTGTGTGAGTATGTGTGGGGGGGTGTATGCATTCTGTTATATGAAAGAGCACACACATGCTTCTGTAAGTGTGTATTCAGACATTAATCTTGAGTGTGGATCCTCACCTCATACACTTTCAAGGCAAAATCTGCATAGTCCAGGTTAACTGGCCTATGAGATCTTAGGACTTTCCTGCCCTCACCTCCCATTGTGCTGTAGGAGCTCTATATTTACAGGCGTGTGCCAAAGTGTTTGAGTTTTATTTGGATTCCACATATCTAGACACTGGTGTTCTGGCTTCTGTAAAAGCACTTCTGCCTGGTGATCCATCTTCTGTGCCAAGAAAAAAATATATCATCATCATCATCATTATCATCATTATTACATTCCTTCGTGAAGCACTTTTTTCTTTGTATCCTTTTTGTAAAATTTTCTTTCATCTTGTCCTTATTTGTCTGATCTTTTCTAAAGTCTGTCTTAGTTATTTTTAATTTAATAAGAATAGAAGTTGTCTATTTAGTTTTTAAAAACCTTGTTCCTGGTCAGTGCCACAGATAAACAGCCATCTGACTCTTGAATAAGGTAAGTAATACTCTATGGTCCTGGAAACATAAGTCTCCCCTGCCCTCTCCCCACTTCCTTTCATTTCTCCTCCTCCCCATCTCTACTTTTATTCTTCCTATTCCTTCCTTCTCTCTTCCATGTTTTCTTTTCTCCAGTAATTTAAGGCCTACATCAGAAAAGTATAGCTATTTCAAAGTCAGTTTGTATCAATAAACTTTCCCTAGAACACAGAATTCTTATTTGCTGATTAATAATCTGACTGATCTCACATTGCAATTGTAGTATTTCATCACATCCTTAAAAACATTCATTATTCACAAAATTTAAGTTATTCACTGCAGGACCCTGTGTAAAAAGATGTTGGATAATACCTGCTTTAAAGTGTCAGTCACATTCACTGTGAAACATCAAGGTTAATTCACACACTCATCTTTGAAATGTTTATTCAAATTTTTTTGACCACTTTCATACATGTACATAATGTATTCTGATCACACTCATTCCCCCTTCTTTCCTCTGGCCTTTCACCCCCACCAACTGCCTTTCCTCTAAATATATTGCCTTCACATTTTCACATCTTTTTGCTTTATTTCTGTTTCATGAGCCACACTGACTAGGTCCATCCAAGTGTTCATGTCTAGTTTGTAGAGCTATCCCTTGGGGCAATAGTTGCTCATCAGTGACTGCATTTGGAAGCAATGATTCCATTTACCCTGGCAAACATAAACTGTCATTATCTCCCTGGGGAGCATCACATGCTGGTGAATCTACCCCTATCCATGACTGAATGTAGATGGTTCAGAAGGCATTATCACCCTTATCCAGGCACCCACAGCTGTTTTGAATTCAAGAGTACATTGGCCATGTCATGCCCAGAAGACAGCCCTACTCTGCACCATCTGGCTCTCTGATTCTTCCCCACCCATCATGTGTGATTCTCCCTGAGCTTGTGAGGGAGTGATATAGATATTTCCTTTATGACTCGTCTTTTAAATGTCAATTAATCTTGACACTTTGTCCAACCATGAGTTCCTGACTAAATCAGCATCCTTAACTACCAACTATTTGTTAAAACCAAATTCTTGGTTTTAAAGACATCTAAAATGTTTCTTTACCCTTGATCGTACATCCATTACATCTCCCTTAACATAAAATTCAAAGACCATCTACTGTCACCATATATCTCTGTCTGTCTGTCTCTCTATTAGTTGAATTTCTTATTACCTTTGTCCCAAAATAGTTAATTCTTCCTCATATACCAAATGAAGTAAAAACATAGAATTTTCCTGTAAAATGTTCAATTATATTGTATCACAGGTGTGAAGGGGTCAGCAGTTTTGAAGTTGTACTGTAGCTATATGAACTGTTCATCACTCGCTTTTGTAGCTTCCCTTGCCTACACTGTTCTCCCCTTGTATCCATTTGCCACAGTGATTTCCCTCAGACCATCTTACTTTACTACTTGTGCACTCTAGGCTCAGGAAATTCTTATCATAATTACTTATTTATTTAAAACCATTGGTCCTTTAGTTTTCAGTTTATGTTCCTTGATCTTCCTTCATGAACTCATGCTGTCCTGTAGTGCTTCCAAGTCACCTTCCCACAACTTCAGGGAAATAATGAGTAGAAATTTATGGTTATTAATGTAAGTGTTTGCTTAGTGTGTAGTCGTTTCCTTTATTGTCTTATTGATAAAAAATCTCGGTCTTCCATAGTTCCCACAATAATTTTCTTGGGTTTAATATCTATTAATTTAGTAATGGTATATTCTGAGATCTGCAAGTATACTTTCATAGACATAGTTTCTCTAGGTGCTTAATGTAGCCAAAAGTATTAAACTAATTTTATTTTCAAATTTGAATGTAAATATATCCTTGAAACACAATGATATGGTTAAGAAAGAAACAAATATATGATTAAAATACAAAGTAAGTGAGTAATATTATTATTTTCTGTTCTTCAGTGATTTGTTGAAAAGAAGTGAGAGACAATCTAGTTAATATCCGAATTTTGCCATTACTGTCCAGTATGGGCACATGCTTCTAATGGTGAGAAGACACTATATTCATGTTGACATCTAGATATTCCCAAGAAAGTTCAGGGTTTCCTTCTGATGGTAGAATGAAGTAACAATCTTCTTCTCTGCAAGGAAAAGTCAGTGCTCTTAACCACTGAGTCATCTCTTAACCTTGTTTTTTTTCTATGCCTCTCTGGATTTATAATTGAGATTTCATTTTATCATTAGGTCTCAGTCACATGAAAAATGAGTTTTGCATGACTTTGGAACACACAGAGAAAAGAATCTATTGGGAAATATTTGTACATACCTAGCTTATTTTGCAAATCCTCAGAATGTAACTTTAATTAGTAAAACAGTATATCTCTTTACTCATTATACAAATGACCCTCTTCTTATATATAATACGTGAGCAGAAATGAAAAAGGGGGGAAGTCCAGGAAAGGAAAGAAAATCTTATATTTCCTACATATATATTCTCTTCCATTTTGACCCTCAAAGTTAATTATTTCTCTCTAAATGCATTTGCAAAACCAATTTATATGTGAAACCTTGATAAAGGACCTTACGAATTATATGTTCTGGTGACTGACTCTAAACTTTCTACCCCTTACTCACACCGTATTGATAATTTTGATGGATAAAGATGTGCTAGATAGAGGTCAAATTTTCGTGGCTTCAAACCTATAAAAAGAAGCCTAATTTCATTTTTGAGTAGATGGAATGGCCTGAGTGGCCTCAAAAGTCATTGCGGTTTTATATGAAGCTTGGCAAATCCCCAGTCCTCTGATAGGAATTCATACATAGGCAAAGAGTACAAAGGCCCAGGGCAGGTCGAGATGGTCTCAGTATTTATGTTTTGGCACCAACAGTCTATGAAATATAAATGACTTATCGTAGAAGGTCCTTCATATTTTTGAGAAGTCATTTAACTTCAGCCATATTTCAGATGATGAGCTACTAAGCTCTTTAGTACACTTAAGTTGCTTACATGGGTGTGAATTTCTACATCATTAATTCATTATGCTTGCCTCTTTTATTTTAAATAACTCTGTATATGGATGTAGCTGTTTATTTCATTAGGAAGATAAAATGGTTTTCTAATAATGGTCTTTTGTGTTCAGAATATCTTCTTGAAGAGACTTAGCTCCTCTCTGATAATTTATACAAGGATTCTTAACTCTAGAAAAAGATTGGGAATGGCATAGTCAAATCTCTGATCTATTTTCTGCCATGGAAATGTTGCCTCAATTGTTCTAATTCAAACTGTAAATGTGTCTACACATGCCTACCTGTTTCTTTTTTGTTCCTCTTAGGCATTCTATAATAACCACTTACACTAAATATTTTTCAGTAACTTCTATTCCTTACAAAAATAATTTATTACTTTGTCCCCATCACACATAACCACAAGTAACCTACAAATATGAAATATTGTGCTCCTTCCTTTCACATTTCTTCAAATACCTGTTCAACTTAAAAAATATATTTACTGAGTTGCTACTAAAATTGAAATATTTGTTTATTATTTTGCATACAAAAGGGGGTTGCTACTCTATGGGGCAACATGAAGCTGAAAAGAATGGGGTCTAAATAGGATGCAATAGAATAGCTGACTTTATTCAGGACATCAGTCAGTGTGTATTCTGAGGGCAATCTGAGGGTTAAGCAGGGTCATGTGGCCAAGTTCACTGCATTCACCTGTAAACCATCATAAGAGCAATGTTACATGAGATTTGGCTAAATATAGTCAGAGAACTATTCATGCTTAGGAACATCATTCTGAATAACAATGGATAAGATGTTGGACATTCTGTAGCAAACCCACTCCTGTTCTCTATACTTTGGAAGGTCACAAAAGCACATTCCAAGAACAAATCCATGCCATGGAAGAACAGGGGTTACAAGACCCTTGTCTTGTTTTCTCACAAGCTCTCAAAATTCTCCCTACCTAGATTCAGTCATCAATGTGTTCCAAAGAGGGAAAGGAATATATCCACAAAAATCAGTAGATAGCTATGTCATATTCTTTAAGAAGCTTGTGAGAATGTTGGATAATTAAAATAGCAAACTAAATGGAATATTGTTTAAAAAGGGAATTTACTAAACTATTGCTACAAAAGTATTCGTCTCAGCCCAGTTGTGTTGGTGTAACTCTGTTAGGAATGAAGTCTCGAGCTACATAAATTTAGTGATTCAGGATTTTCATTTCAACCTTGCCTCAGGAAAAATTTATAACCACTAAGGATTGCAGAGCTATGTCCTGCTTCTAATGAATCAAATGCCTACTCATTAAATGAAAAAAAAATCAAGGTGGGAATTAAGTGCAGATATAGACTTAGCAGAAGCATATAATCAAAATCATGTCAATTTGACAAAGAATATATTTTCTTATTGATTGCTTACTGTGTTTTCTGGGTAAGAGGAGACCATGAAAAATCATGAAGATAATTTGATCCTTAATATTTGGTAGAGCACAAAATTAGCAAGTATTGAATTCAAAAGGCTCTAGGAACTGGAAAGTGTTTTTCCTTTCAGGACATGAAGGAAAAAATCATGTTATCTCTGTTTCATTCATGTCACAAATGCATAATAACAATTAAGAAAAGCAGTAATTGTAAACATATGCATTTATAAGTATCACCCATGTTTATGCCCTCTGTGCTTCACTGATATACTTTATCACATACAAAAACTTATAGAGTCCATAGGTTTTATATTTGAAAACAGTAGCAATTTAACCCCTTTTATCTGCTGATAACCAAACAGCTATGCTTTCATTGCTTAATAGTACACTCTTATAAGCTTTGTTTTAAATATTTTTTTATTTTCAAGTAATGAAAATAGGAATGTTGTCTATAATAGAAAGGAAAGAATAAAATAAACCTTTTAATAAATGTCAAGAAGACCACTTAAGGAGCTAAATCCATATAAACTAACAAAAAAGGTAAAAAATGTTAATATTGTAAATTTTGTATTTGAATTTCTATTGTGTTATTCTCTTAAAATAATTTTCATAATTTTGATGATATTCCATATATATACATTTATTTAAACATTGGCTTATATGTTCTTAGATACATCTATGGATAAATGTGTGCATGTTTATGTCTGTGCTTAATTTATACATTTGTACAAATACATGTGTGTAAGTCAAAAAAGGAAAAATCTCTCATTTCTGTAGAAAAATTATAAAGATTGCAAGCAAATTCTTATTTAAACCTTATATAAACCATATTATATTTTTGCTAAGCACATATCACAAAATTAACTCCAGTTTTTGAAACACTTAACATAGAATTTGAAGAATTAATAATGAATATATTATCTTGTTTAGCAAAACATATTCTGCTCACTTTTTTTGGCCTGGACATTGATCTAATGTACATGTCAAGAGAAGAATGTAATTATCATGTTTCCCTGACTTTCACCCTTCCAAGAAGTTACAGACAGTAAAGATTTACTGAATATTTGAATATATTAATGGTGGATTATAAACATTTTAAATGCAGAAATCTAAGTGTGTGAGGTAATGTATATAATATTGTTAATTGGCATCACTTGGCCATTCTCCTTTTTATTGGTTACCTTGTACAGCAAAAATACATATAACAAAATAAAGTTTGATGTAAAACACAAGCATATGTTGTGCCGGGCTGTGGTGGCACATGCCTTTAGTCACCGCACTCGGGAGGCAGAGGCAGGCAGATAGCTGTGAGTTCAAGGCCAGCCTGGTCTACAGGAGCTAGTTCCAGGGCAGGCACCAAAGCTACAGAGAAACTTTGTCTTGGAAAAAAAAACACAAGAAAAGGAAAAATAAAAAAGAATATGTTGCTAGAAAATATGCCATCTCATCTAGTCAGCCTTATTTTAAAAACAGATGTATGCAAAGAACATACATACATTAACCAGAAATTGATCTAGGTAGATGAGAAATGAAAAGGAGTAGTGAAGTCTCCTTCCTTAAAAACATGGTCTAATAAATGAAAGAGATTCATTAAAAGTAACTGCTCTAAACAAAAGATGTGTCAAATACTTTAAAAGCAAATAAACTTTCTGTGAGAAAACAATCTTTTCACTGATTTGGTATTATTCAATGTGTATCTTGAAGTTCTGATACAATAGTAACCAAAGTCAAGAAGCAAGGGAATTTCATCATTTTGTTTTTTACCTTGAATTTAAGCTAGGTGCTTCAGTAATCACAGTCCTGGCCCAAAGAAGCAAATTTCTATTTTTTTTTCTATTGGTAATAATATAATGGAGATCATGAAGGCACAGAGGAAAACATATTTTGGAAATGGAAGCAGTTGGAGGGGTGAATTAGGGGGATTGTGAGTTCAAGGCCTGCTTGGGTTCCATAATAAGACACTGTCAAAAGATAAAATAATAAAATAAAAGGGATTAATGGACTTGAGGAGAAGAGACTTACAAAAAAGAAACTATTGCAAATGTTATACTGATAGTCAAGCCAAGATATCACTTGGCCAAGCAGGATCCAGCAGAGATTGGAGGAGAGAAATTGGCATAAAAATAAGTTTTTCAAGCAGTCTTGTAAAGTGGAGGGGAAATTGGTATAAAGTAGAATAGCGAACAGATTCATGAGCTTTTTTCCTGTGGTTTGATCGCTGTGAGAAAGGAGAAAATGCTTGTTTCTGATGGGGGTGAATCAGTAAAGAGAAAGATAGTTGGGGTTTCCTGATTAGGTAAAAGGCAGTCAGAAACAGAACTACTCAGTCCATCCTCAGTATCAGTGCTCCCACTGTGGTGTCTGTTTCCAGTGTACACTGCTGAGTAGGTCATAGGCAGAGGCATGAGTGGTGAGTGGTGGTAACTCTCACACAACAATTTCTTGCAGCAGAATCCTTTAATATGAGCTGATTCTGATAATCAGAGGAAAGAATGACTTGTATGGGTGGACAGAGTATGAAACCATGGTTTATATTTCACAGTAGACAATGAACTAAACACTAAGTTTGTATTTATTTGGATGATTTCTTTACTGTGTGTTAGTTGTATATTTCATTATGACATTTTCATACTTATATATAGCATATTTCTGTCACAGTCTCCCTAATAACCTTCTTAAAGAACTATTGATTTAACTTATTTGACAATTTCACCCAGGCATATAACACACACCATCTACCTTTGCCCTACCCCTCTCCCATCTCCCTAGTGCCTTTTCATGCTCTTTCTCTCCTCTACAAATTTCTTGGACATGATTCTCTCTTTTTGTTTTGTGACTTAATGTGTTGAACCAAGACAGTCTGAAGGATTGATTAAAGTTTTGGCATTATCCACTGGAGCCTATTGTGTATCTTTAGCTATTGTGTATCTTTAGCTAGATAATCGGAGAGAATGATTCTTCCTGTCCCAGAGTCTTTCAATACCTCCACCTTCTGTGACTGATGGTGGGAGGATTCTGTTGAGGCATGCCAAATACAGGCGACTGCTGTTTCTGTGAGTTCATCATTGACAGTATGATTAAGTCTAGAGAATGTCATTCATGCCGTAACTTTCTACTGTACTTCACATATTTCTGGACTCACCTTGTACAATGTTGCTGAGCCTCAGAGGGAGTGATTTTGACAGATTACTTAGAACTCAGCCCTTACCCATTGTTTCCTCTCCTCACCTGGGAGGGAAATCACAAGTCCCGGCAGTTCCCACAGTTCACTGTAAGTAGAGGTGTTTCAGATGATGGCTGATTGCTAACCCAAGATCTTTTGCCTTGCTTCACTACAACACAAGTGAGTATATCTTGCTGGGCAGTTTGATTTTGCTGTTGTTGTTTTGCTGTTGTTGATTTGTGTGTGTGTGTGTTTTGTATTATCTACAGCTAGGTAAGACTAATGATACCCTTTTTCCTATAAAAGCCTGTAGTGATAGGGGAGCAGGCCTGCTTTTCGTCCCGCCCAGCTCCCGCACGG
>LOJH01034736.1:0-15952 GCA_001685095.1 Ellobius talpinus
TCTCTCTCTCTCTCTCTCTCTCTCGTGTGTGTGTGTGTGTGTGTGTGTGTGTGATTGTATGACACACAGTCTTTGCAGCTGCTGTTGGTTGTTCTGGGGCTGCCAACTATTGCACACTGTCTTTCTTCTGGAAGATGCTCAACTTTTCTCAGTTCTGGGTCTGCTTGAGCACTGTGGATGTACAGCACAGATGTTGTACAGATGTTGTACACTATGGATGTACAGCACAGATGTTGAGACCTGCCTCTTACCTTTGGAGAATGCTGAGAGTTTGGCTGGGCTAGTGAGTCATCTTGAATCCTAGTGTGTCTGAGATGTAGTTTTTAGCATCAGATTAGTTCCCAGAGCTTGTGCTGGGCCAAGTGTCTCTCCATGAGCCATGTGTGGCTCCACATGGAGAAACAGGAAATCTACCCACTGGCTCACTCCCTTCCTGGGACCCCTATGGGGCTTGCCTATGGGGCTCCTTTGATCAACTCTGCTGGCCAGGAAGATGGGGGATGTTATCAGATTTCTCTGGGTGCTGCCTTGTGTCCCCCATGGGATCTTGATTTCGAGGCAAAATAAAAATAAAAATACTGAATATCTGGATGAGCCACTCTGAGTTCCACTGCCTCCCCACTGTGCCTGCTATATGGAATTCTCAAGAACTATGAGTATCTTGCTCATTTTTCAGTCAGAGTGAGTGGCTCATACCTCCTTGGCAGAATTGGCACCTGAGGACAAAATGCCACCTAAGGATTCCTGGTGGAGCCCTCCATGAAGCCAGATCAAGTGTGGCCTTAACTGTGTGCCAGGCAGTGGGAAACGCCAGGAACTAGGGCTTTCGGGAAAGCTTAAATGGATTTTTTGGGGGGTACACCGTCCCTTGAGCAGAAAGGAGAGAGAACTAGCTGATGGCAACCAGCTACATCCTGTGCAATGAGGAACTTGTGCCCATACGTTGACACAGTGACCTCCTTTCTCATGTCTATGACAGGGAGACATCCTCAGGTGCAGGCTATGATGGAAGCAGCTTCTCTCTCTGTGTGCCCTGGAACAGAGATCAGGGCCACTCTGAATCCTTAGGACCAGATTCCTCTACCATCACACAGTTTGGTCACACAGAGCTGGGGCAGGAGGCCTGGAGCCTTAGAGTATGCATACAGTACTCCGGAACAAGTTGAACTCCCTTAGATGGAAGAGTCCTTGTCAGATGTGCGTCTCCTCAGGGCTTTGTCCCAGAGGGGCCTGATTGATGGAGGAGCCGATGAGATCAGAGCTGGTGCGGGCAGTCTGGTCTGAAGGTGGTGACTCAATGGGAGGAAAAGGACGGGAATGGAGGCCCCTCACCCATGCCTGCTGTCAAGCATTGACAGGAAGAGGCCGGAGGCATATACATAAAGACAGCTTAATGGCTTTTGGTTAAAGCATCTGGGCTGGGAGAGGCTGAGGGAACCGTGGTGGCCTTACAATGGCAGCTACTGGCTAGGACTGCCGGACTAAAAGCGAGACACGACAGTGGCCGCAGACTCGGGTGCCCCTCTTCCGGCCCCCACCCAGTCCTCAGGATACTGTGGATACTCTGTGAAGGAGGTCCGGTCAAGCAAGGCCCTCAATGCTCTGCCTGGCTCCATGATCTACACCTTCCTTGTGAGACCTTCCCAGGAACTGTAAGCAGGCAGGAGAAACAGAGAGCTGAGGTACACTGGCTATATAAGCCACCTGTCCTGGAAGGCCTATTGTCAACATGGTTTGGGCATAAAGGCGAGGTCACACAGGACTTGGGTTGTTTCTACAAGGAACCCAGAATGAGACCAGCATGTTAGCCTGGACTCTCAGGCATCGGGAATTTCTGCAGCAGACAGCAGAGCAGGGTTTTGCCTTGGGCAGCTTCCACCAGTAGCTGCCGACTCGATAGTCTGAGCTTGAAGTCCAAGTGTGCAGTGCCTGCCAGGCAACTCTTCTAACAACTCAGGAGCATCTCATTTTCAACCCATGAAGTGAGCATACTTCCAACCCAGCCAGGTACCACTCTGCCTCTTGATAAGGATGGGGAGGTTTGGAGTCAGACAGCTCTGCCCAAATCCAAACACCATCCACAGTGTGCACATGTATTCTGCCACTTACAAAGATTCTTTGGGGGCAATGTTGTTCACTCTGGGGCTGGGTGTCTGAGACTGGGATGCAGAGCTAGGGGTTAGCTTGAAGAATGTCCAGATACAGGGGATGGAGGGAGGATGCCCTGAAGATGGGCTGCCCTGAAATACCATTGTCTTGAAGGCAATCCCTTTCTTAAATGGATAAAATACCAGGCTCTCATTTGAGTGGAAGGCACAGGGACAAGGCCATCTCTAGAAATGCTCTTGTGACATGACCAGCCCCAGATGCAGAGTCCATGTATTTCATGTCAAGATAAGACTCAGTACAGTGAATCTGAATGTCTGTAGAGTGGGAATTGGGGCATTGTAGGGCCTTGGAGCTTCTTGGGACAGCAAGGGAATGTGTCAGGGAACCTGGCAGATTTTGACCCTTAGCAAATGCCATGGACAGAGTCTGCAGGTCTCCTTGGCAACGACCTCATTGGGCTGAGAACTGCTGAACTCAGAGGCACCCATAAAGGTCACCCTAACCATGACCAACAGCACCATTCTGTTGTACCAACCGACAGACAGGTCCTTGAAACCTGTCTCCCACATCACAGCCTGGTTGATGGGCGGCTGACTGGCTGAGTAGTCCAGAAGACATTCTTATTTTGGGAAGTTGCAAAGAAAGTCCCCTCATCTGGAAAGTTACTTTTCACGTTGAACAACAGTTTTTTAAATATAGAAAGTGGCTGTTTGGGCTTCATGGGTAACAAAGAGCATTTCCAGAGGTACCTTATGTAGAATCTGTACTGAACTAATTGTTCCTTTATTTGCTTTGAGAGGATGTTGTCATGTAGCTCAGACTAGCCTAGAACTTGGGGAACTCCTCTTGTTTCAGCCTCCCGCGTGCTGGGATTTCAGTGTGCACCACCGTATCTGGTTCCCCATTTGATTTTTATGCAGATGTAAGACAGGATCTGAAATCCTGAAAGAAAAAAGATGTTGGGTGGGGAGTGAGGCACAGAGAGGAGAGAGAGATTGAAACAGGCCGAAGGTGAGGGGAGAGGAAGGGAGAGAGAGAAAGCCACTAAGAACACCGTTGAGAATACTGCCGAGGAACAGCAGTGTATGACAGTCAGCACCCCAGGACTCAGGAGAGTGGGGATGTGGGTGTCCTGCTCTCCCAGGGATCCTCCTCCTGCCCCATCTTGAGCTGGGAAGTGCTGGGCTGGGGGCCAGTAAAACACTCTGGCTCTGATAGCAGACTCTGTTTTAACTGGTATTATCTCATCAGTAGCTTTACTCAGCCAATTGGCAGCACCCCAACCCGGCCACCAGCCGATGCCCCAGCTACAGGCATGCGGGGCTCTGCCCAAATCTTCCATCTGTATACCCAGCCAGTGTGTTCCCCATTTCGAGCCTCTTCCGTACTAAGTCCTCGAGAACACCCCACCCATCCAGGTTTGGCCCTAGAAAGGACATCAAATAGGCCAACTGTCGACTCTATTCCTGGGAACTTGGGTGCCAACAGGGGCTGAGGCGGATAATAAATTTAGGTGTCTGACTGGAGGCTGTCCCCGGTGAGGGCTGTGGCCCAAAGCCTGTTTTCTGACAGGAGAGATACTTCAAGCCTGTCAAGTCGAAGACCCCGAGGCCTGTTCTTTGTCTGTCACCATCACCTCCTAAGACAAGCCTCTGACGGGGACAGACCTCACATATATTACACTCCAAATTAAACTATTAATGTGCCCCACTCAGAACCCAAACACAGGTCCGGCCTGTCCATCAAGGTGACAGGGCCCTCTCTGCTTTATTGTTTCTTACCTGAAAAATTACTGCAGAGTGTAAACATGGCATAAAACTCTTGGAGACCGGCTAAAGCTAGAACAGCTTGTAAACATCAGAAAAGAGCTTCAGTGATTTCTCACAACAGAGGTCTGGGGCCAGGAGGGAGGTGGTGTCTGTTGGGACATTGGTTGGAGGCAGAAGTCCAGATTCTATCTTAGAGGCTATAGACACTGCTGTTCTTCAGCTCTTGGGTCTGAAAGAAAAGTATCCAGGGTGGAGCCCATGGTCCTGGAGGAGAATGAGACCAGTGTAGTCTGCTTTTCCCACTGAGCTGGGAGTCCTGCCAACACCTCCTGAGACTGGAAGGGCAGAGCCAACATAGACTGGGCATCAATAGGACGTCTGGTCTTGACAGTATCCTTGTAGTGATAGTTTGTTTATGTTTTAACAAATAAAGCTTGCCTGAAGAGCAGCGTGTGGAGCTAAGCCGCAAGAGGCTAGGGAGTGGTGGCACACACCTTTAATCCCAGAACTAGGGAGACAGAGGCAGAGGGATCTCTGTGAGTTCAAAACCACTGTGGGCTCCATGAGACTGAATCTGTCTAAAAGAGAAACAGAGCTCACACAAAGGTGATCCCAGCACTTGGGACCCCATGCCTTCAATCCCAGCACTAGGGAGGTGGAGACAGGAGGGATGTGGCTGGGTGCAGAGAGGACTATAAGGCAGGAGGAGACAGGAGCTCAGTGCAGTCTGAGGTCTGGCAGGATCGCCCCTTGGGTCTGAGCACTGGTAGAGGTTAAAGGTCTCCCTAGTAGCTGACTGCTCTGCTTCTCTGATCTCCCAGCTTCCATCCCTAGCATATGACTCTGAGTTTTTATTATTAAGACCAATTAGAATTTGTGCTATGTATCCTTTTATTTGATTCAAGCATACTTAGAGCCAGCAGTGCTCCAGGCTTCTAGTTACAACTCGTCAGGTCCCTCTCTGCCAGGCCAGTTGGGTCTGATTTCCCATCACTTCCAAGGGAAGAAGACCTGCCTGCGTTCGAGTTCCAGGGGTAGTGTGTGGGACAGACCTCAGATGGCTCATGCCAGGCAGTGGGAAAGACACTGTGGCCTGTCTCTAACTAAAAAAACAGCAGACAAATACAAACTGAGGAGGATTCTATAAAGTACTGACGTGTCCCCAAGACTATTACTGCTATTATTACTTTTTTAAGAGGGACACCCCATCGACCTTCATAGCCTGGAGGATATGGGGTGTCTGAATGTCGCGTGGGGTCCTGGGACAGAAAAGGACAGCAGAAAAAAGCCAGTGGCACTCGGTTCCTGCCATGGTGAGACATGCATGGAGGTGTCACATGTAAATGTGAGGGTGACTATGGGCTTGGGGACTCTGCACCCCTAATCTGAAACCATTCTAAGAGTGGAAAGTGTTCTTGAAACGGGAGGGAAGTGTGGAATGGATTGCTCCGTCAGCAGTAAGCCTCTGTCCTATTCATCTTCACACTAAGCCCTAAGAGTGCAGAGCTGGGGCAGGTGTCCTCTGATTTCTCACCGCCTCAGGGATTCTGAGGTAGAGCCTGCAAAATGCTTACATCACTCCACTAGGGGGAGCTATGCACAACGAACAGCTTCATGAGGGCAAAGTCGGCTCCGGGAGAATGTCACACTAACAAACGCCTTTCTTGGATTCCGTGGGTGGGTGGGTGTCGGAGCGGGCCTTCGTCAAAGCACGGCAGCTATCTGAACGAAACACTGGGAGTGTGGAAGCCTCTGCAAGACAGGCAGCCAACTCTTCTTCCTCCAGCCCCCCGCCCCACCTCCCCAGGGTTACAGAACGGCAGAATTCCCAGGCAGCCTAGGGCTCTGTGGGGGTTGAGTTTCATCAGGGACCCAGGTCTTCACTGCTGCAGCCACCCTGTCCTGGTGCCCACTCCCAAGGCTGAGCTGCTGGTTGGCTGTGGCCATTGAGCCTCCTTACAGTGATCGTGATGATGCTAAATGCGTAAAGACTGCTTTCCCGGAAAACTGCTGACATGCTTGTCTCGGAAAGGGAGGGTTGGTGAGAGACGCCTGATGGCTCAGACCTTAATCAATCTCTACTCTCGCAGCTAAAATAGTTGTGATTTATGAAATTCTGCAAGTCGGATCTCTGCTGCCCATGCATTCCAAGCAGCTAAGAGGCACGCTCACTGGATACCCTGCCTGGCATGGTGTATCCACCTCCTCCCGCCTTCCCTGATTTTTCCTGTTTTCCTTGGTCCCGCAGTCTCTGGGTTCATTCCGCGTCTCCCCTAGGGTCTGCTACACCCTCGCCTTCAGACTTCAAGGGACCTACCTGCCTCATCACCTTCTCCGTCCAGCAGACTCTCGGGCCGTGACACAGAATCGTACAGCTCAGTAGACTCTGGGCCTGACCCCTAGCCTGGGGTCATTCTTTATGCTCAATGAGATGTCAACTGAGGGGAAAAGCCATTCTCTCTGACTCCATTTTTGGAGGACAAACACATTTGTATTGGTGTGTTGATCAGAAATTGACGGGCGACACCAGCTTCTCTCCGGCTTCAGCATGTCCCGTAAGACAGTGCGCATGCGTGCACGCAGGTGCATGCTGCGTGTTGTACACATGCAGAGGCCAGAGGTCAAGTTCAGGGGTCTTCCTCTACGTTCTCTGCCTCACTTTTTGAGACAGGGTCTCTCACTGAACCTGGAGCTTGTCGAATTGTCAGCGTGCTCCAGGGATCCTTCTCTTTCCCTTCCAAGTGAGCCGCTTCTCCCGGCACTTTAACATAGGTGCTGGGAATATGGACTCAGATCCTTATACTTGCAGGGCGAGTACCCAGTTGAGCCATCTTCCCGGCCCAGTGATGCATTTTATTTGAAAGGTAGGCACAGTCACAGAGAAATGGATGAAAGATTGGAGACATGCCTTTTCACACGTTACATGCTCATGACAAATGCTGACTTTCGTGTGAATCCAAGGCACACAGTGAGAGGACAAATTTGCTTCTGTCAGAATTTAAGTATAAAGCCAGTTCTGGCCACAGAACTGATGAGGGGCCTGCTGTTGAGAAAATCAACTTGACCATCTTTCTGGGAAGTAAAAAGAAAGTTATAAGGGTTCATTTTGTCACAGTGCACCACAGTTTCAATAAAATCCTCAGAGATTGTCCCCAAGGAAGTAAGCTTCTGCCTCAAGATTTGCACATAAGACCAGACACTGAGTTTAACATTCAAAGCTTGGGATTATCCACACAAGTTAAATAAATTATGGTAAGAAGGTGTGTAGCTATAGTGTCAGGGACAAATATTAACTGATATGAAGAAATATTCAAAACATACCAAACGGAGGGGACCCGTGGGGATAGCTCAGTGGATAAAGGCACTTGCTGAGGAAGCCTGCCAATCTTAGTTCCAGCCCTGAAACCCATGTTCACACTTGTGTGAGATTGTCCTGATTACCATAATTGATTCGAGAAGACGCATCTTAATTATAGGTGGGGCCATTTCCTGGTATTTATAAGTAGAGAAAGGACACTAAGAAGCACACATGAATTGGTTGCTTCTTCCTTGTGCCCAGCCACTTCAGGCTCCCATTGCCTTGACTTCCCGCCGCGACAGACTGATCTTGCGTACTTTGAACTATGAACTGGAATAAACTCTTTCTCCCTAAAATTGCTTTTGTTGAGGTGTTTTATCACAGCAGCAGGAAAGTAACTAAGACGCAGACAAAACAAAACAAAACAAAAACCAAAAAACAGAATCTTAGCTTTCTACACACGAGTTCCTTACAGTATTGCTCACAACAGTCCAGAGGCAGGAGCAGCCCAGCACCCGTCAGTGTGTGAATGAGACAACACGGTCTACCATCCACACAGAACATCTCTTGGCTCAGAGAATGAAGGGTATTTTGACTCCTGCTACAACACAAGTGAACACTGAGGGCGTGGTGAAGAGGGGAATAAGCTGGCCACAGAAGGACAAAGGATAAAGGATCCGTCAACATGAGGTCCCTGGAGCCTCCAGATACAGAGGCTGAAAGAAGAATGATGGCCCAGGTGCTCTGGAAAGGGTGATGGGGGCTGGTGTCCAGCTCTAGGGAGAGGGAGATGGAGGCTGATGTCCAGCTCTAGGGAAAGGGTGATGGAGGCTGGTGTCCAGGAGCTGGGGAGAGGGTGATGGAGGCTGGTGTCCAGGCTCTAGGAGAGGGTGATGGAGGCTGGCGTCCAGGCTCTAGGGAGAGGGAGATGGAGGCTGGCGTCCAGGCTCTAGGGACAGGGAGATGGAGGCTGGTGTCCAGGCTCTAGGGAGAGGGTGATGGAGGCTGGCGTCCAGGCTCTAGGGAGAGGGTGATGGAGGCTGGTGTCCAGGCTCTAGGAGAGGGTGATGGAGGCTGGCGTCCAGGCTCTAGGGAGAGGGAGATGGAGGCTGGCGTCCAGGCTCTAGGGACAGGGAGATGGAGGCTGGTGTCCAGGCTCTAGGGAGAGGGTGATGGAGGCTGGCGTCCAGGCTCTAGGGAGAGGGTGATGGAGGCTGGTGTCCAGGCTCTAGGAGAGGGTGATGGAGGCTGGCGTTCAGGCTGTAGGGAGAGGGTGATGGAGACTCGTGTCTAGGCTCTAGGGAGAGGTGATGGACACAGTTTCTAGTGGGGATAGAGCCTCAGGAAGGAAGGAAATTGCTCTGGAGTTGAATGGTGGTGAGGGTTTCACAACATGAATTAGCTGAGTACCCTCAGCTGTGCATTTGAAACGGTTAGACGCATCAGCCTCATGCTATGTATCTTCTCAGAACAAAAATCTACAGTAATGGTTTAACTGCAGCAAAACCCAAGCACAGGCACAAGGCTGACACATTTCAGACCCAGATTTATCTGCATCCTGGAAGGGATTCCGTTATCAAAGCAGAACACCTGGTTATGAGCACAGTGATGGTTCTGGGTCAGATTTCTCTGCTCTTGGAGGCCCTGTCATCATCCATCTGTGTGGAGGAAGAAAGGGCACACACCACAGCTTGCTGTGAAAGTCAAAAACCAGGCTGTACATGCAACATGCTGAGCCTGGGAGGCTGCAGCCCCCATTGTACAGCTGTTCTCGCTGCGTTCCACGGCCCATCTGACCCCTGGACATGTGGACTCCAGGCCCTATGGCCTCAGTCTGGCAAGCAGGTAAAAGTCTGCATCTGTGGACTCAGGTCTTAGGGGAAACCAGGGATATGATTCTAGCATGTGCTTCTCACCTGTCAAAATAGGATTAAGATAGAAGTCACCATCTGTAAAGGAAGGACTTCCACATGGGTCGGAGAGGAGGCCTGTATATGGAGGCCCACAGGCCAGCAGCTGCAAGCAGCTCCACAACGTGCTGAGCTAAAGCTGATGAAACAGAATTCCCGTGTGTGAGAAACTTGGGGGCATCTGTTGTCAGTGCTGGGGAAGGCCTGTCCCAAACTCCCCGGCAGAGCGAGAAACATAAGAATGAGTGTGGATGACATGGGGGCTGAATGTAGAAACCCTTGAATGAGACCGCGCTGGGGTCCCTCGAGACTCACACGATTGCTTGGACATCTATGCAGCTCTGGGGTCCACCTAATAGGTCCACCCTGGCAGGCTCGGAATCTGACTTTAAACCTAGGTTCATTTAACACAGGCCAACACAGATGCCTGGTAGATGCTGGTGAGCAGAACACTGCCCCAGATCCTAGTTAGAGGATATTTTGCCCGAGGGGACACAGCCTCCATTAGCCAGAGGGGAGTAAGGCTCCCAAGGACTCCACAGCGTGGATGGCCAATGGGACACCGAGGAGGGAGGCTCTCATGAGGCTTCTGCGGGACAGTGGAGTTTCTGCCACTCTGGGCCCAGCCTGAGCACCAGCATCTGACAATACCCATGCTGGGTTGGAGCCTCTCTCTCCACCGGGCGTGCTGAGATTATTAAGTAACCCATCTATGTAATGTTCCCCCTGCTTAGGGTGACCAGTGAGGATCCTGGGGCCACAGAGATAATTTAAGACCTTCTCGCTCCTCCTGAGTGATGAAGCTTCAGAAAGAGTCCTGGGAAGGCTCTGGCAGGTGACCCAGGATAGCTACACAGTGTAGACACCCCCCTCATTGGCTTCCTCTAGCGAGGTTGGCATGCGTGGGCTCAGCCGAGACACTTCTGCCCTCTCCTGGTTGAGATGGGTATTACAGGGAAGAATTAATGAGAAAAGTTGCCTGAAGGAACTGGGGGCAGAGATCCTCCAGGAGTCTCAGGGTCTTTACCAGGTCCGACAATGTCCTACTCTGAGGCATTAAGGAGAAACTGGGGGAAGCTTATTGGGTCCCAGTACCAGAAAAGGGAACTAGAGTAACCTACAGGACCAGGATTTTCTGTGTCACTTACAGGCCCATTTTCTTATGAATGGCAAGATGGGAAACATCATTTTTCTAGTTGGGGAAACTGAGGCATAGTAGAACAGGTGCCTTTGTGGGTTCTGGATCTGAGCTCTGGGGCACATGACAGGCTTGGCGAGGAGTGAAAATAACAAAGCAATAGGACAGGGGCGAAGCCATCCCTGGGGCTGCTGCAGTTAGGGGCCATGTTCCATACCATGCCGGCAGCACAGGCCTAGGGTGCCCTGGGCATGATCTAGCCAGCTCTGGAGCCCTTATCATGAAGAACAAGTGACACATAAAACATGCAGATTCTAGGGTTCACTGTGGGCTTATGGATGGCAGAGCCGACCTCCACGGAGTTCACTGTAGGCCATGCAGAACCTCCACTTGATCAAGACAGAGCCCATACAAGTCGTCCACCGGCACATTAGAACACAGGACCCACACTGAGCATGGCTATCCATCCCTCCTCTGTGGACAAAACTGGTTTTAATTCGAGGTTTCCCTGACTGGGTAGCTGCTAGGAGAGGCATGGGGCCTACATGTGTTGCCCATCAATGCATTCTCAAAATCCAGGATCCATTATGTTCCTGAAGCTTACTTCTGGAGCTGCCAGGTACACACTGCTTTGCCACTCTCGACCTTCCAGAAGTCCCAGAGTTCTGAGCATCCTGTATCCTGTGAAGGGAATTGTTGAGGACCCGTTTCTACTGGCCCTTGGATTTCCATACTATCAAAACATCTGGGCCAGAGTCCAGCCTCACTGGGACACCACCACAGGATCCAGCACCAAACATCAAACCCCAGCGTTCCAGAGTAATGTGAGGCCCATATGGCCTCCCAGTGCACAGAATCCAGGAGATTTAATTTAAATTGTTTCTTCTCTCACAGTTCTGGGACTAGATTCCCACGGCTTCATGTCTCTAGCACCGAGATACACCTGTAGCCTGAAAGACGTTTCTAGCAGACCCCTAAATGTCAGTTTCTACTACCATTCTGCTGGGAGTAGGGTGGAGTCTTTATGGAGAATGATTAAAAACCAGCTTGGAAGGAAAGGTCCTGTCTCACTGGATCCCGGCTGAACCAGGATACAGGGATGATGTCCCTGGGATGGATCTCCAGGGTGAGTCAGCCAACTTCATGAAGCTGCCTGCAGTCAGCTGTGGATCTACTCCAGACCTCCCCTCCTCGATCAGCCCATGAGGCTCATTCTTGCCCCGGTCTGGAAGGTGACTTGTGTGAACACTGCCCGTGTCTGATTTGCCTTTCCTGACCCCTCCCTCTTGGGCTACAGGGATGTGCACTATGAGGACCAAAGGGGCCCAGACAATGTCCCTTATTTATGGGCAGTTAGAGAGAGAGAGGGCCGGACGGGACCAGGCCTCTAGTGTTTCCCTTTGTTCTTTCTCAGCTGTCAAAGACACCGTCTTCATAGGATGTGTGTAGCTCCTGTAGAAGTTTCCGGCACACACTGGGACGAACCAGTGTGGTGTGTGTGGGGGTGGAAGGGAGGAGTCCTGCCCCAGGCCACCTGAAGCCAAAGCTGGCAGAATGGAGCTCCTAAGGTGTCAGGCATAAGGCAGGCAGCTCACACTGAGCCCAAGGAAGAACTGATATGGGAACATCCATGCCAGTCACTGAGATGCCCACAATCTGAACTCCTGATAAGCACATGCTAACTGGTCACCACATAAAACACCAGGGGGCAACCCATGTATGTGTTCTGAAGTGGATGGTGTCTCATGGGGAAAGGTGGGATGGGATGAGAATTCACTGAGGGCACTGAGGGCGAGATGATGAAACAGGCCCTGCTCCCGAGTCCCCCATTGTCCATTCATAGATGGGGGTCAGAGAACCAACACACGCGTATGGAGGAAGCCATGCCAAGAAGGCCTCAAGCAGTTAGACTATTACCTTATGAAGTGTTCTGGACAGCGGCCAGGAGACAGCTTAGCCAGGTAACAGGGCTTGCTGCCTTCTCGCTTGCTGATGACCTGAGTTCCACTCCTAGGACTTACGTGATAGAAAGAGAAAACAGGCGCCCAGAAGCTGTCCTCCGGTCTCCACAGCTCTGCATATGTCTGTGGGTGCAGGTGTACATAGATATGTGTGCGATAATAAAACCAGAAGTTGCTGTTGGATGTCTTCCTCATTCATTCTCTGCCTGATATACTAAGGCATGGCCTCTAGGCCAGCTAGTCAGTTTGCACTGGATCCCCTGTTTCTGCCTCCTGAGTACATGAGATTCCAGGTAGGCAACCGTGCCTCCTCCTCATTTACCTAGGTGCTGGGGATCAGAACCCAGGTCCTCATCCTGGTCTGTCAAGTGCTTTACCCACTGAGCCATTTTCCCAGCCTCTGAATTCTCCACTTTAAAGTAGCTAACTGGACTGGGCTTGGTGACACATTTGTAATCTCAGCACTCAGCAGGTAGACATCAAAGGATCAGGGCTTTCAAGGTCATCCTCAGCTCTATGGCAAGTTCAAGCCCAGCTTGGACTACAGGAAACTCTGTTCAAAACAAATACAAACCAAACAAAAAAGCCCCAGCAACTACAACAACAACATACACATGAAATGTTGAACCTGGGCTGGAGGTAATGCATCTCGAATGGAGGAGGGCTGAGCTCCATCCCCAGCACCAGAGGGTAAAAAAGTGAACTTTTTGACTCTTTTATCTGTGCCGCTGAACAGCAAAGCCACCCCTCAGCGGCTGATCTGGTGAGATCTCAAGTCACAGGGCTGTGGAAAGACAACTCATGGATGTGGGGTCAGGACAGGGCCCAGCTTCCTTAGCCCCAGATAAGGAGCTGGCCACAGTCCAAGCCTTGAACTGGTTCAGACACACATCACCCGTCAAGTGACCTTGGAAGCAGCCTGCGCCTTGCGTGAATTGTTCCTGGTGGGTGTGACAGCAGAGCTGTGTTTGTATTTAAAGCATGCAAAAGAGTTGCTCAGAAATGCAGTGGGAATGGATGAGGTCATAGGAACCCAAGATTTGGCCACAAGTAACCTGGGTGGGCTGGGGGCGGGAGCTGCAGAGACTGGTGATGGCCGCGTGTGTTCCATGTGTGGGTGTTTAATGTTTCCAGAACACGATAAGGCAGGAAGCAGTGAGCACCACACACAAGGGCTCAGGGGTTTCTCCTGGACCCAGGTCAACTCCAGGCTCCTGAGCAACCACGGAGGCACATCCATCTATTTGTGAGGATTTTGTAAACAACCCCGGGCATCATTCTTGGGATTTGTTTTTTGGAACCACATTCCTGCAGCCCAGAGCGTCAGAATCACCCCTTTCACAGTGATCTGCTGTCCCTGTCATGGCTTCAGTAGCCTGCACAGCCTGGTCATCCTCATGATTGCACCAGCAAGAATAGAACCTTGGAGAGAAACACGAGACCAGGGGACCCGAGCCTCCCAGGACCAGAAAACCAAATGTTTCTCCTGAGACCTGGAATTTCCCACAGGCATATTTGTCTTCCCAGGTGACTCAGCCACATCCTCATTGCTCTTGATGACAGACCTCCTCTTCGGGAACAGGAGGAAGGGGCGGCTCTTTGCTTTATCATGAAATTTTCCACTGTGGCCCAGGGGCCCTTGGGCCTCTGCTCACCACTCCCCCCAGACTTCCAGTGGGAGCCCACATTGAACTTCACCACAAGTTTCTGAGATGGCAGCTCTCAGGGACCATTTCCGTACCCTCCACCGCTCCTAGAAAGGGAAGGACAGGGATGTGTTACACACACAGAGCTGAGACCTGCGTCTCCTTCCCCCCCATCAGAACCATGGTCCAGCTTCAGCCTCATGGAATTCCCAAACTCACTCCACCCGGTGCCCCAGCTGCCATGCTGAGCCCTGGGGAAATGCCCGGTGCCCTCAGAGGGCGGGAGGTGTCACTCAAGACAAGAACAGTGGTTTTCTAAGTGCTTCCTCTGTGACTTTCATGACAGATCATGGTGGCCTCCCAATACCTCCATTTTCCTGAGTAGGACCAGGGCTCTGAGTAATAGCAGAGGCCCATGTGTAAAGTTTAAACTTCAGCCAGCCCAAACCAGTCCAGTTAGACCAGAGAAGCCCCTGGGACACTGCTAGCCTAACAGAAGGGTAGGGGTGGGAATCACAGATGCCTCACATGGAGGTGTTAGGGGTCATCCTCCTGCTCAAGGCTATCATCCCTACACCCTGGCCCAGAGATTCCCACACCTGGACCCCAAGAACCCCACACTTTGATCTCAGGAATCCCCATATACTCATTCCACGCTACTCTGCATCCTGAACCTGTGAAACCTCCCCCATATCCTTACACACCAGGGACCCCTACACTGCTGCATGGATCTCAGACCGTGGTACCCAGGAAATCCCCCAGGTCCTAGCTAGTGTCAGAGCTGAGAAATGGACTGGAGAGCCCAGATCAGGGCCTTATTTCTGTACAGAGCCCCACTTTTACCTGGGCTCCCGGTTGCTGAGCAGAGTAGGGGCTGTCCACACTGTCCCCAGACATCAGACATAATGGGTGTGAAACTTCCTGGTACAAAATAAAACTCCTGGGCACACCAGTCCCTCCATGCCCAACATAGCCACACAGCCACAGGGACTGCCATCTCCCTATGGAGACAAACACCATGCCTAGATACTGTGCTTTCACGCTTGGTGTGAGTAGTTCTGCTCACAGTGAAAACAAAATGGAGGCACAAACATCTCCACTGTCTGTGCTCCGGTAGCACACTAGGAAGGAGGGGCCTGTGAAGTCTGTCTCTGCTTGTGGCTGTTAGGAAAAAATCCTGAGGAGTGGCTTCGCTGGCACAAAGAACTCCAATTAGGTCAGATCAAACCAAATTAAAATGCCCATTGTTTGATTAAGTACGGCACTCTCGGGTGGCCGAGCACATGGCAGGGAGATAGGACAACAGGGAGCACACGCAAACCTGGAACCATGTGTTTCCTCCTCTGGGAACCCACTTAAATACCCTGTGGGACTGGTCCTGACCCTCCCCCAGGAAGGGATCATGACCTGGCATGCTGGGATTTGGAGTCCAGACTAATGCAACTACCAGGCCATGGGGGCTGAGATGGATGCCAGGGGCTGGGGTTACACACCAGACTTAACAGTGGCATACAAGGATTGATCCCTGGGCCTCAAGGCTGCAGAGCAAGGGCTCTGCACTGAGCTACATTCCCAGCCTTCGTTTTACATCTTATTCAGAGTGTCCAGCTTGGTATTTAATTTACAATCCTTCTGCCACAGCCTACCAGGTCGCTGGTATTTTAGGGCTGGGCCACCAGGTCTGGTGTGAAGTTAACCTTGATATCTTTTATTTAAATCTAACAGAGTCATCAAAGCACGACTTCAATATGGAAGCAATATATGGGATGGCAGATATTCTACTCCTTTTAGCTTCTGCATCTTCAAAATAGGTTTGTATTTTACATCCACTGCCCGTGGTCAATTCAGGTACTGAATATTTATCATAAATACTGGATTGAGAGCTGGCAAGACTGCTCAGGGGGTTAAGGCAATTGCTGCCAAGCCTGACTATCTGAGTTCAATCCCTAGGACCCACATGGTAGAAGGAGAGAAACAACTCCCACAAATTTTTCTCTGACCTCCACATGTGCACTGTGGCATTGTACAAGCCTCTCACTAGATAGACAGATAGATGATAGATAGATAGATAGATGATAGACAGACAGATAGACAGATGATAGACTAGATAGATAGATAGAT
>LOJH01034740.1:0-15951 GCA_001685095.1 Ellobius talpinus
TCAAAACCCAGTTCCATTGTCCTTGGCTTCTCAGTCAGATCTCCTTGTCAGCCAAATTTTATGGGTTTTTCTACAGTTCTGAAGGATAGAGGTGCAAAAGCAAGGTGGTGCATGGGTTGAGGTTCTGAGTCCTCTCGCCTAGCTTGAAAAGGAATGTTTTTATCTTTGTCTGGTGTCAGCTCATCAGCTAAAAATTAAAAATGTTATTAAACAATTTTACAGTAAATTCATTTGAGGAAAATTAAAATGTTTACAAGAACAGCCCTTAGCTAGTTTTTAAATATCTTTTGTCCTCCCATTAGAATATTATTTTACATGTGTACACACAGGTATATACATACATGACAAATCTTTTCACTGTAATGTTGGATCCTAGACATTATGTGTGATTTATTTAAATGTCCTTGTGAATGACTACTTTCTCTATTATGCACTAACTGGCTTATTAGAATAATGAAAACATTTTAGCAGCTATGCATTTAACTGACCATGTGTTTTATTGTTTGTTTGTTTGTTTGTTTTTACTCAGTAATTAGACTTGAGGCTTGGAACCATGGTAGTTTAAATTATAGTCATTGGAACCTAACCTCAATTCACCTAAATATATATTTATGGGCCTTTTATTTTATTCTTTAAAGCAAACATTCTTGTTTTGAAAGGTCACAAAACTCCTAAATCAAAACTTTTCTGAATTTTCTTTTAAAAAAGTTTTATATGAATTGAACCTGCATGAAAAAGGTGAGAATTTTATAAACATCCTATGAGAAAACAGCATTGCAATGATCACTTAGCAATGCAGGGAATATGATTATTTACTCAAACTGATCCTGTGTACTCTATAGCCAGAACTTTTAACAGAGCTATGTGGAGAGCAGGAAAGATGGCTCAGCAGTTAAAAATATGCACTAGTTTTGCAAAGGACCTATGTTTGTTTCCCACAACCCACATCAGCAGGCTCACAATTGCTTATAACTCTTTTGGAAGGGGATCTGATGTCCTCTTCTGGCCTCCATGGGCACCTGAACTCATATGCATCCCCACCACAGCCACATATGCAAAACAATTTTAACAGAGTTAAGTCTAGTAATAATAAGATACACAAAAGTCACATTATTGAATTTCCAGTTGTTATAGAGAAATAAATGGAAGATAAGCAACAAAATATCCAATGATATGAAGCAGAAATACAGCCAAAGATGGGTGATGAGAAGGGCAGTTTAATTTATGTTTATTTATTACTGGTGTGTGTGTGTGTGTGTACATACATGCACACATGCATGCCATGAATGTGTAGAAGTCAGAGGACAGCTTGGTGGAGTCAGATATTTTATTCCACTTTTGAGTGGGTTCCAGGGACTGAACTCAGGTCATCATGTTTACAAAACAAGTGTTTTTACTTGTATTTTTTCAGGAGACGTTAAAGTAACAACCTCCCACTAGGAGATCTTGAAGGCATGAGATCACACAGTAAAAATCAAGGAACATGGCTTCCCAGGGCTGGTTTATGGTTAGAGATAAGACTGACTATAAAACATATTAAACTTGACTTACAAAGAGGAAACCGATATTTACAGTTTTGCACCTCGTTATTTGCAAAAGAACTTCTTAAAGTTTGAAACCAGATCAAGCCATTTCTGGGGTTTGTGAAAATGCATATAATCAGAGCTGAAAAATGCCTGAGTGAACAAAGATTTTGCCACGTACATAGGAGACTGCGAGTTCGAATTCCTGCAACTCTCTCTTAAAGTCAGATGCAGTAGCCCACACCTGTGACCACACTGCTCCTACGTAGAGGCTGCAGGTGGAGACAGGAAAGTCCTCAGAACGTCACAGTGCAACCTAGCCTGGCTTATTCAGCAGTGATTAGGAGTTGGAAGACAGATATTCAAAATTGTTCTCTGATTCCTGAATATGCACTGTGGCTCAAGAGCAACTGCACTTTCAAAGAAACAAGCATAAGTGTGTGTGTGTGTGAGAGAGAGAGTGTCTGTATGTACGTGTGTGTGTGTGTGTGTGAGAGAGAGTGTCTCTCTGTATGTATATGTGTGTGTGAGAGAGAGAGTCTGTGTGTGTATATATACATGTGTGTGTGTGTCTACCCAGACATACACACACATCATACCCATATATAAAGATGTGAAGACTTAAAGAAACAGAATTAATGCAGAGAGATACATGGTTATAAAATTTTGCTAATTCTGAAATACCAATTTTAAAAAATATTTTTACTCATTATTTGAGAATTTAATGCATATGTACAATATGTTTTAATCATGTTGAAGACCAGGAGTTAGGCAGATCCCAGGCAGACAAATAGATAGGAAAAGGATCTCATAGGTATATCAATGTACTTTTCACTTCAGTGCTTAAAATTGTCAATTTTCTGATTCTTCTATCTCCCCAAAACAAAGACTTGGTGCTTCCTTTCCGGGAGAACTAATCAGGAGGACTTTCAAATTTCTGGGGGTGGGGGTGGGGGTGCCACTCTTGTGACAAAACCAATTAGTTTCCATTTCTTTGTCTGAATTAGCCAATCTCCCACAGTCATTTCTGGGGAAGAAAAGGAACCCATCCCACTGTCATACATACACTGTTTTGGCTTTTGCAGACAAACTTTAATTCCAGGTTTGGGTCCTCCACTAAAATTTCTGTGATTATAAAACTATTGATCGTAGGAAACCAAACATTGGCATGGTAGAAGCAGAGCATCCTGAACTGTTGAATGCTTTCCTCCCCATTGAAGGCAAACCACATCTAACTGGCTGCAGGCCAGTCTAAGGAGCCACAAACTCAGAATGTACTTGAAGTGGAAACTGTTTTGAAAATTAAGCCCAACACCTGCCCATCTAGCGAGAGCTCACATCTGACTCTCACTGCCGTCCACAGTCTGTTTTCCAACAGCTCTTTCAAGTTCAACTTTTGCCTCAGTGAATAAACATGAAATGATTGAGAGGATGGTGAGCAATTATAATTTAATTCATTCTAATTCCTGTCAGTGTTGATTTTTCCCTTTAAAAACAGAAGTTATTTCTCTGAAATAAATCAAATTAAAGCAGCATTTTAGATTTGATTTTTAAATTCCACAGCTTTCACTATCATTAAGTCTTAAAGATTATTTAGCTTCATTACATTCCAAATTTTCATATTAAAAAAAATAATGAAACACAGCTCCTCAGGAAGCAAGAAGCAAGGGATATGTGCACCAGATCTCAGGAGAAGAATCCTGGCTGGGACGTCTTCCCAGGCCAAGGCTCCTTATTAAATTCTCATTAGATGGTATGTTTGCTGCTGCTATTTGTTTCCTCCCTGTATCATTCCATGAGTCTAGGGAATTCTCAAGGAAAACAGGAAGACATTTCTGTTAGGCATCATGTTAGTATACCATAAGAACCCCCAACTCACTATGTCTAACAGGGGCTGGCAAGATGACTCAGAGGCAAAGGTGCTTGCCACCAAGTTTAATCTCTAGGACCTACATGGTAAAAGGAAATAACTGATTCCTGAAGGTTGGCCTCTGACCTCTCATGATCTAGCACAGTGGCATGCATGTGAATGTACAAATACACACACACACACCCCACATAATAAAAAAGGAATTTCCAACAGTATCACAAGCATACCTTTAAAGTTTGTTTAAAATGAAAAGTCTTAACATACTGGAATACCATCTCTCAGGAATCTGAGGCAGGAGAATAATAGGTTAGAGGCAGTTTAGGCTAATGAAATACTTGTGGGAAAGAATGAAAGAGAGAGAGAGAGGAGAGAGAGAGAGCGGAGAGAGAGAGAGAGAGAGAGAGAGAGAGAGAGAGAGAGAGAGAGAGTCCCTCCAGTCTACTGAATTAAACCATTACTGTAAAATGTTGTTAGGTGATATTTTTTTTCCTGAACGATACTGCCATGTAGATTTAAAGTTATACACAATGACATGATGTCACACATCTCTGTGACAAACTGATTCCTGTAGTGGACAGTGAGAGTTGACAACATTGGTTGCTTCCTCCATGTTTCTTTGCTTTAGCTTTTGTGCAAAGAACAACTAAAATCTTCTCCTTGGGCAGGAGTCAACCCAATACATTTTGAGCTCATGGCCTCACACTGTGCAAACTTTTCAGGATTTTGTTCTCATTCTCCATATCAGACACTTGTATCTTCTGCTCTGCTGATCTACCTCAGTTCCTACACAGCCCCCATGCCATCCCTGCGCCTCCAATAAGCACTGTTTAATTGCTTTTGTATATATAAATTAGAACTCACTTCTTGACCACAACCCTAAATCTGTTCCTATTCCTTTTCTTCCTCCTCTTCTTCTCCATCATCTTTCATCTTCATCTGTGTCTTCTGCCTTCCTTCTTCCCTTTTCCTTTCTCTCTATTCTTTTTTTTCTTCTACTTAATTCATGCCTTTCCCACTGGTGAGAGTTTCCACATGTGGGCCCCCCTATTAATGGTGCAGAAGGTAGATAACTTATCAACAGATTTCCCTGTAAATATAACTCTCTTACAACCAGAAAAATCCTGTATATCCTATGTCTGGCAGATTTTCATTTCTTGTCTTTGTGCAAGTGATAACTGTGTATGTTTTTGTGTGGAAGGGTGCATATGTTTGCAAATGCGTGCATGCATGAGGACAGTTGCATCTGTTATTGCTCAGGCATTATCCACCTTGACTTTTGAGACAAGGTCTCTCATCCTAGAACTCACCAAGTAAGCTAGGCTCACCGGCCAGCTAGCTCCAGATATTCACCTGCCTCCACCGTCCAAACACAAAGATGCGAAGTGTGCACCACAATGCTCAGTTTTTAGTTTTTTAAAGTTGGGTTTTGGAAGATCAAACTTAGGACCAAAAGCTTGCATGAGAAACACTTTACTATATGCGCTATAAGTGCAGCTTCTGTCTGTATTTCTCAAAATTACCATCTCAAATCATCCTTATCCGAAGGAGGATTATTCATCCCGTGACAGCAGATTCTGTTCTCTTAGAGTCACACTTTGGAGTGACAGGCCCTTAGTTCCTGCAAGGAAATTGCAAGCAGAGTATATAGTTTGTTCTGTATTTTTAGTGTTTTACTTTCCTTTCATAATTGAATGTAACCACCATTATTATTAAGTATTCAATTAAAATACACACCAAGTTGTCTTAAAATGATATATAAAAGATACTTTATTTCAAATTATTTGGAGCATTTCCCAGATACATGGTGTGAAATTGTGACTTTTTGTGATATATAATTAATTTCGTATTTTACTTAGTTATTAAAAAAGCCTGTTGCATAAATTTTTAAACAGCTTTGAATCCTCATAAGTACACAGTGATTTTTTGCATTCCATTCTACACTCAGAGACACAGGGATATGTGCATTATTAAACAGCAATCAAAAGGTACAAATATTGTTAGGAATCATTATTATAATTTTTCTTTTGCTCAGGGGTACGGGGGCTATATTGCAGCAATGATCTTAAAGTCAGATGAGAAGCTTTTCAAATGTGGAGCCGTGGTTGCACCCATCTCAGACATGAGGTTGTATGGTGAGTATGTCCTACAGACAGTCCTAATCTAAGGTATTGATTGGTGGAAAGCAAAATCCCAATGCAGAGAAACTCAATTGAGCTCATTTATCATGTGTTATTAAAGCCTGTTGTGAGTTATCACCTCCTGATGCAATTGATTTTACCAGAGCATGACAATTACATTTGAAGTGCATGAATAAATAATGAAACAGGGTGCAATTTACATCTTCTGATGTTGTTTTCCTTTGGTCACAGCCTCGGCTTTCTCTGAGCGTTACCTTGGTATGCCATCAAAGGAAGAAAGCACTTACCAGGTAACTAAGACAAAAATAACAACAAAAGGCAAAGGTCACTTTTTTGTTATGAAGATTAGGTTGAATATCTTCCATTTGGGTCTCTCCACACATACAAATACTTGTGTTCTACTTACAGGCCTCCAGTGTACTGCATAACATTCATGGGCTAAAAGAAGAAAATATATTAATAATTCACGGAACTGCTGATAGTAAGTATTATATTTGCTGCTTCTATCTGATGGGAGTTATCCTGTTACAAAGGGACACATCTTACATGTAGGACTTGTTTCCAGAGGGACCTGTGAAGCTACTGAAGGAGAGTACAGGAAGTAACATGGAGAATGAGATGTCTGGCAGGAAATGGGAAGGAAATAAGGTAGTACTCTCCAGTATCACTTTCTGATAGGATAGGGAAACTTGACTTCTGATCTTGCATTCATGTAGACAGAAGCTACTGGCCATTTACAACCAAAGACCATATTGTGACTAGCGTTGACTAGGAAACAAAAAATAATTGATGTCAAAATGTGGTTCTATCAGGGCTCAGTTCAATGAATGTGGTATATGTGTGTGAGTATGTATAAATATGTAAATTTCTGCCTCCATGTTTGCATATGTATATGTATGTATCCTTTAGTTAAAATTAGGTTAGGAGCTATGAAGTCTAAGAGTCATGTGTTAATCTGGGTTCCTACCTGAAATATAAAAAGATGCACAGGAAAACCGTAATGGACTCCACATGAAGCAGCTCATGGCTGGTACCCATAGTCCTTTTGTTTTACTGTGCAACAAACTTCTCATCACAATGTAAAGTGTATAAAAGAGAAAAAGAAAGAAAACCAGGTGCAGCCTACGTAGGGACCCTTTGTTCTCTTGACACCTCTTCTAAAAATCCACAATTATCACATATTGGGCAATGTATTCAGAAAATGATTTAGTTAATAGAAGCATTGCATGATGCACACCTACAGAGAGTATCATGCTTCTAAAGGATGCCATAGTATTAATATTGTCCACATATGTTGATAGCAGTCATGGGAAGTCACTAATTATCAACCATGTGTCAGAAAGTGCACTAACAGCACTTAGCAATGTCTTATTTGTTCTGCACAAAAATCCTGTCTTACAGAGCTACCATTTTCACACCTAGTCTATTAGAGAAATAAGTGTTGGGAAAGCAGGACTTTACATGGAGATTTGTTCTGGTACTGCAGTTCTTATCCGCTTCACTATGAAACCTGAGCCAGCTGAACCAATAATAGTGAAAATGAAGTGATTTTATCTCTAGACACCACCCTACGATTTTTTTAGTACTCTTTGAAACCCATTTACTACATGTCTCAGTTAGGGCTTTTATTGCTGTGAAGAGACATCATAACAACAGCCATGCTTAAAAAGAAAACATTAAATTGGGGTGGCTCGCTTACAGTTTCAGAGGTTTAACCATTACCATCATGATGGGGAGTATGGCAGTGTGCATGCACATGCGGTGCTGAAGTAGTAGCTGAAAGTCTTACATCTTGCAGGCACCAGGAAGTTGACTGAAACACTGGGTGGTATCCTGAGCATAGAAAACCTCAAGGCCCTCCCCCATGGTGACATACTGCCTCTAATAAGGCCATACTCATTCTAACAAAGTCACACCTCCTAATAGTGCCACTCCCTGAGTTTGTGGAGGCCAACCACAATCCTATTACCACATTAAGTTGCTGATATTACTGTAAACATGTTTCCTGTTTGATTCAGTTTCAGACCAAGTGCTTCACATACCTCATGCTATATAGTGGTTTAGAGGGATGTGGCCATGTCTGTGCACAGAGTTCATGTGCACACATGTCCACATTCACCACACAGCTCATAGAGAAGCTGACTTGTGGGTGTTTGATGACATTCTTTGATTCATTTAACATTCTTTTCATTTATTTTGCATACCAACTCTAGTTTTTCCTCTGTCCTCTCCTCCCTTTCCCTCCCACAGCCCCCCTGCCTCCCATCTACCCCTTCCCCATCCACTCCTTCACTGTCTCCATTCAAGAAGGGTCAGGCCTCCCATGGGCTTGAACAAAGCATGGCTCATCTAGTTGAGGCAGAACCAAGCTCCTCCCCCTGCATTAAGGCTGGGCAAGTAGTTCAGCATGAGGACCTGGGGCCCGAAAGACAGCTAAGCATCAATGACAGATTCTGATCTCACTGCTGGGAACCCTACAAACAGACTAGCTATTATTATTGCCCAGAAAAATAATAAATACATCCACTTATTCAGTCAAACTTTATTGTCCCATTTAGTCCTTTGAAGGAGACAAATAGCATACAACAGACTTTACCCTGAAATCAAACTGGAAAAGAATCAATTGAAAAGTTGTTGGGTGGGGGTGGGGTCATTCAGTGAGGACCTAAGCTTGGATCCTAGAATCCAAGTAAAGCCAGACATAGTGGTGCACACCTATAATCATAGTGTTCCTAAGGAGAGATCAGAGGTGGAGACAGAAGAAGTTCTACAAGTTGGCTACCAGGTAGCTTAGTGTGCCCAGCATAAAATGAGAGACTCTGTCTCAAATCAGTTGAAAAGCAACGACTGACACTCAAGATTGTCCTCTTGTCTCTGTATGTGAACCCACACTCACACATCATACATATTCTCTCTCTCTCTCTCTCTCTCTCTCTCTCTTCCTCCCTCCCTCTCATCCCCCTGCCTCTCTCTCCTCCCCTCCCTCTCACTCTGCCACAATAATTTATTTGCATGCTTATATTTTCAGCCATATCCAAATGTAAACATAATAGAGTCCTTATATATCGTCCCTTAATATCTTCCCTTCCATCCTCCAAAATATATAAATTATATAAGAGATTATTTTACATCAGTCATTGCCCATATAAATCTATATTCATAGTCACAAGCATATACTAAGCAAGTTATAGTGATTTAGAATTGGTGATGTTTTTCTTATTAATTAAAATAGGAAATTGTTCAGAAAGATCTTAAGCATATTTAAAACGAATGACTATTTGGAATTGTCTACCCTCTGCCTTATAGAAAGATTATTTGGCACCATAAAATGAGAGCCTAGGGAGGCTCAGACCACTGATAAGGCTGCCCTAGTTTGACAGACAGATACAAAATATTAGCTTAAAGTTATTTATAGAAATCTAAGTATATGTATAGAGTGAAATGAATAGCCTAGGCAGAATACAAGCAAACTGTAGCACAGGAAGATTTGAGTGGCAGGGCCAAGCTTTAGTAACTAGCTCAGACAAAGCCATTACTAAATGCAGAGCTCCTGAGATGTGTATTCCAAAGCTTAGGGACGTTCCATTCAGACAGAAGGAAGATGGAGGGAAAAGAGAAAAAAACGGTTTGGTCTGAATCAAATATTTAACACTGAATAATGAGTAACATACTTTATCTTCTCAACATGGGACATTCAGTTTTAGTATGAGATTTTAATCACATTTATTCATATAGTTACATATTGTGTGTATATGTTTATGTGCCCATGCTTATAAAAGCATGTGTTTGGGATCAGAGGACAACTTTTAGAAGTCTGTTCTTTCCACCATTTATGGATCCCAGTAATTGATTTCAAGTTGTCAGGCTTCCTGCCTAGCACCCTTTTCTGCTGCGCCATCTCACTGCTGCCCACTCACTCCTAATTTAAAATAATAATGCAATATCAATGTCTCTGTGAGTCTAGATTCTAGAAATCCTCAAGTATGCATATGAAGATATTTCACTGTATTCATGGCAGGCAAGACACACATTACCTTCAGTGTTTAGAAAGAACTAAATATATAATTAGTTACAAAATAAATTATCTCATGCAAAATACACCTAAATGACCTCATACAGAATTTGGCAGGTGGCTCTCTCGTGTACAGTCCAGAGTTTGGATTTTCCAGAATCCAAGTAAAAAGTAAAGCTCAGGTATGGTGGTATATGGTTATAATCTCAGTGTAGGAAATATGCTGAGCAAAGACAAGTGGATAAAGGGAACCTGCGGGCCAGCTAAGTTAGCTTATTTGTCAAAGTCCCAGGCAATTGAGAGACCATGTCTCAAATAAAGAGTTGAAAGAATTTGAGTAATTACTTCCAAAGTGGTTCCCTGACTTCCACACACACTCAGAAATGTGCATATGCACACCCCTCACAGGAGCAATCACACAAACATACACATATGCAAAGACTTCCATTGGATACTTAAATTCACCTTAGTAATAGCCCTTGTGTTTGTGCTGTGTTTTATGATGTGAAATGAAACTCTGCAATTTTATCTAACAGCTTTCTAGTTAAAATTAATGATGGGCCTTCCGAGTGAATAATGTATGCAAGACACTTATGCTCTTTAGAAAATATATTAAAAGTTTCTGGTTCTAATGGATTCATTTCTTTCAAATTTCATAATTTAATATTTTTGCAGCAAAAGTTCATTTCCAACATTCAGCAGAATTGATCAAGCATCTGATAAAAGCTGGGGTGAATTATACTCTGCAGGTAAGCCGCCATTCTGGAAAAGTCTTCTCATCTCAGCTTTGTATCAGGGTTCTGGAGCTCTCAGTGGGACCTGTGACTTTGTGTCTGTGGCAAGGAAACATCACATTACAAGAGCTTCTGGTAAAGTAAAACAGCTCTTGAAAAATGTGTGTGTGTGTGCCTGTGTGTGCATGTGTGTGCATGTGCATGAGCATGTGCATGCATGCATGCATATGTGTGTGCGTGTCTGTGTGCACTGCTGTGCCTGCATACGTACATGTGTGTGTGTTTGTGTGAGCCACATGACATGTGTGGATGTTGGAGGACAACAGAGCAAATATCAAATACTGTAGCTTCATGTTCATCACCCAGAGGATATAATGACATGGCATCCATTTCATAGGGCTTGATAGGACATGCCCCTGTGTCCTCACTGGGTAAAGTCCTTAGAACTGATTTCTGGGGCTGGTTCTGTTCACTGCCTCTTCCTTCACAAGGCTTTATGTGTTTTCTTTATCTCTAAACTAACTTCTGGGTTCTCTATTGGCTTCACTTTATTACCTTAGCCATTATCCTCATAGGGTTTGTCTAAATAGCTAACATAGACTGACCAGTAATTCTCCTTGGTAACCTGGAGGTCTTCACGACTCCATAACTCTCCACAGGAGTAAAATTAGAAACCCATAGCCAACCCCAAGGTCCCAGCTAGTGAGCTGTGGTTGGGCCTGTTTGAGCCACAATTGTACCTTCTCATTTGATGAATAATTTTAGGGGTTTATCCCAGGAAAACAAGTGCCAAGAAGGCTCTGTGTGAAGTCACCGTGCCCTGGTGCATTTTTCTCAAGGAAGCTCTCTAAGAGTTTACTTTTTATGTCTCTGAACCTGCTATAGCAAAAATCTTTTCACTTTCTGACATGCCCTCAAGGCAAGTGAAGGGATCCTACCCTCCTACAGAGACAGGAAATTCTAACCTCCTTTGCACATTGCATTTCAACTTCTTAGACCTGTCTTAAAGAAGTATATCGCCTTTACTGTAAAACTGACCAGAAAATGTGTGGACATTTTTAAGGTGCATAAAAAACTGATACATATTGCAAATTCTCTCAAGCAAATACTTTACAGGTCTGGACATTGTATTCCAGAAGTTACATGTTTACTCAAGCAGACTACATTATTTAGGCCACAGTAGTCAAGAAGAACAAGGAAGAGTCTACTATTTTGGCCAACAAGCTCTAATTTAAGTGAATTTTTGTTTTGTCTTGGTGAGAAAGGTTCCTGAAAGGAACAGTGTCTTCTACTAAGATTCTACTGCTGATATCAACTTCTGTCTTAGTCATTGTTTTACCACTGTGAAGAGACACATGACCAAGGCAACACTTATAAAAGAAAGCATTTAATTGAGGGCTTGCACTTCGTTTCAGAGGTTAATCCATTATCATCATGGTGAAGAACATAGTGTCATGCAGGCAGACATGATGCTACAGAAGTAGCTGAGAATTCCATAACCTGATCAACAGACAGCGGAAAGAGAGAAACTAACTGGACCTTTGAAATCTCAAAGCCCACCCCTAATGACACACTTTCTACAACAAGGTCACACTTCCTAATCCTTCTAATCCTTTCAAATAGTATCACTTCCTAGTGACTGTGAATTCAAATATATGAGCCTATGGTGGTCATTTTTATTCAAACCATGACACAAGGAATCTGACAAGGGTTTAAACTCTTGAGTCTAAATAGAGACCCTTCTCACAGGTTTCAGAGAAAAATGTCCAAAGCTATATGGCTGATGGGTATCCCTTAGTACCTGCTTGAAATCAGGTTATTTCTGTTTCCCATGTCACAGTAGAAATGGAAAAGATTCAGCCTTTCAGCTAACATGTGTCAATCCAACCAGATTTAGATACTTTAGAGAACTTAGAAAACTTCCTTTGGGGAAGTGAGTATTAAAAACTTGCAGGAAAAGTCATCTGGGGATGGATACGGAGGAGATTATGCATTTGTGCATGCATGAAGTCCTTGATTTTAATCCCTATAGTTCATGTGAAAAAGCCATGTGTGGCCATGCATGCCCATAACCCCAGAGTTGGTGAACAGATGGGTCTTGGAAGCTCAATGTCATTGAAGCTACCTGACGCAGTGATCTCCAAGTTAAGAGAGACCATGATTGAGGGAACAGTGCAAAGAATGACAGGAACAGCTACCGAATTTCTCTACTGTACTGCATAACCTTGCAAGGACACACTCTCAAATCCAAATGTGTATGCACACAACAATGCAGCCATTAATTAATAATCTAAAATCATTTTTGCATCAAATTGAAGCATACATTTTCTTTATACTTAATGTAACTACTGGGATATTTGAAATGAAATATACAATTTTAGTTTTTTTCCTTTCATCTTAATTTTTCTATATTCTATTTTTGCTCATTTTGTATTATTTTTTATGATTCAATTTCCTGAATTAAAAACAAGCAATATTTAAAAGATATTCCTTTAATAGACATATAATAGATCATAATATATATAGTTAACCCATAGAAAATCTAATTCAAATGAATACTTTTGTTTTCTGAATCATGTTTTACTTTGAAACAGTTATATTAAAATACATTTATCTTTAAAAAATCTTGCAGGAAATCATAGGAAGGTTAATGTAGAGAGAGAAAGAGGCAGATGCAGGTAGACCCTAGCTCTTGAAGACCCTAGCCCAACCTAACAGTTACTTGGTTTCACTTTTTTCTTTAATGTCAGGTCTATCCAGATGAAGGATATCATATTTCCGATAAGAGCAAGCATCATTTCTACAGCACAATCCTCAGATTCTTCAGTGATTGTCTAAAGGAAGAAATATCCATGCTGCCTCCAGAACCAGAAGAAGATGAATAACAGACCCTACTAGACAGTGCTGAAGGGGTTATGGAGGCTCAATGAAACCGAACCAAGGGACTGTCATGTTGTAGACGCTCCAGAATTCCAGGGACAGCTTGAGGAGATGAAACTGGAACAGCACACTCAGAAAGTGAACTAGAACTTGCAGACAGACGTCCTCATCTACTGTGCTGCCAAGGGTGCAGAAGGTGTTTCATTGTAATGGGAAGTTGCAAGGGTTGGTTTCCTGGGAAAAAAATGAGTTTCACATTAAAGTAGGAATAGTGCATGTTTCCTTCCGTTATCCCCTTTTGTTCTGTGACTAGTTACCCTCACTTTGATTTCAATGGCCACAATCACTTTTGCATAAAGTGCATAACATACCATCAGTATCATAGTCCCTGATCTTTGATGGCTGAGCTGCAATCTAACATGTTAATGTATCTTTATAATAAGTGCAATTCTCTCATTGTCTATTATTATGCTTAAGAAAATATTCAGTTAATAAACAAAAAGAAGAGTATTTTACATAAAGTTCTGTTTTTAAAAAGGCATTATTAAATGAGTCAAGACTATGTAGAAATATGGATCTCAGCACCTTCCAAAGTCAGGCAGTTGTCAGTAGATAGAATACTTTTAAATCAACACACACAAGTGTATGTCTCACAATATAATATATATACACGCACGTGTGCATATGCAGAAAGTGAGTCAATCTTTATATGTTACTCATGCTACAAAGGGTAAACTTTATTGAATTAGAATGGATAATCTTCTAAGGCTGCAATGTGGACACTTCGTTTAATGAGCCAAATATGATGAGACCCTTTTGTTTCCAGTTCAGATTCTAGCGATTGCTTTCCTATAAATGTTTGGGTTGTGTTTGGTATTGTTTTTAGTGGTTAATAGTTTTCTAGTTGCAGTTTACTCTTTTGAATATGATATCTTGTCACATGTAAATTAGATACTTAAATATTAAATTATAGTTTCTGATAAAGAAATTTTGTTAAACAAATGCAATGCCACTGAGTGGCATTTTGCTCTCTTGGTGGAGAAAGCTTTTTTAAAAACTCAGACCTTTAACTTCCAGCTCCCAGTGCAGTAAAGTCAATTGTCATTTTTGTTATAGAAGCAAAAATCTGAACTATTTCATTGTTTCCAGAGTCAACTTAGCATTCCATGCCTGATTGATTCATCTATTGCTGTTTAATTAAGCCCTTGTGGTAAGAATTAGAAGTGAAATATTTTTTATTCATTGCCCCCCAAATTTACAAATAGCAGTATGTGGTGTTTTATTGAAATGAAAGGCACATGGGTACGGAATCCTCCGATGTGTCTGTCAATCTGCAGCAGTTAGTGAGAATGACAAATAAGACCAACTGTGTGGAATTTCAGTCAGAGAAGGCAATGGTGGTGACTGAAGCCGGAGTGTGTTCTCAGTCCACTTGAGGCATCATCCAGGAGATGTTTCAGAGTCTGAAGCCAAACTCTGAGATGATCCAGGCAGTCTAATGTATGTTCACAGCTTGAGATCTGTTCTTAAAGGGGAAGCTGGGTTACCATGTCCTCTGAAAAACAGGAAGGGAATTTTAAAAGCCAAGAATGTGTCCAGTCACCCTCTGCTTCTTCAGCAAAGCAGCCCAAAAGATTCTGAGATGTGGTCCTGGGACTCTGAGGCCAGTTCTCTCACTTTTCTCTTTCAGTGCTTTGGAATTGTGTCTTCTCTGCTCCATTAGATTCAATTTAATATGGAAAGATGCCCTCTCCAGAAAGACCGATTTTAGGTCTTTTTCAAGGCTAGTGAACACATTTTTTTAAACAAAATAGGTTGTAATGTTTCCAAGGAAAGTTTTGCCTATTTTATTAAAATGGGAGTTTCTTTCTAGGCTGATTTGAAGTCCAACTGAAGCTTTTTAATCAATATTTTAGATTTCAACCACTAGAGATTTTTATGATGCAAATAATTATGTTGTCTGAAAGATGTGGTTTATTGAATGTCTATTTGAGTAACATTTAGAAAGTGTTTACCTTTACTGTTCATCATTTCTCTTGTTTATGGTTATTATCAATGTTTATCTATTTTTTGATTAATTTAATACAGTTTGTAATGTGAAAGTTGCTTGTCTGGGACCACGTTCACCTCACAGTACCAATGGATCTCACACGAAAACATGATGTTTAATAGGAACATGGAAAGTTGTCCTTTCTGTGATTTTGGGGGCTCCCAGGACTGGGACACACCACACAAAGGAAACACCAATGTCTTCTATTTTGTGTCATGGAACTATGGAACTGGGTACAACCTTTACACTTTTGCCTTAGTTGCTTTCCAATGATTTTTAATGCATAATTGCAAATTCTGAGAGTTTCCTGAGACTTTAATGGCAAACGTCCCACATGATAATTTTTCCTTAATATTAAAGTAAAGCTACCCTCCTCCATCATTTCCCCTTTTTCTGAGAGGTCAGTGTGTGAAATATGAGAAGGTGAAATCAAAGTTGCCCTGGATATCCAACGGTGTTGGAGATGTCAAGAATATGGGATGTCTGCCAAAGAAAGCGGCAGGCAATGAGTGGCTCTAAGAGAGAGTCCATATGTGCTGCTGGCGCAACACTGAATGACTAGGTTCCCAAAGCTTATTTGAACTCAGATAATGACATTATCAATCCTACATGATAGACATTAAGCTACAGGGTGTGCTGTTTGCTGCTTGATTTGGTCCCATTATTCCTTGCTATGACCCAATTCCTCCAGTTAAGAATAGAGATTTTCCCTCTTGCTACTCTACATCAGATGATACAACTTGT
>LOJH01034741.1:4929-18665 GCA_001685095.1 Ellobius talpinus
TTCCTTCCTTCCTTCCTTCCTTCCTTCCTTCCTTCCTTCCTTCCTTTCTTTCATCCTGTTTGTTAGTTTGTTTTTGGAGACAGGGTTTCTCTGTCCTGGAACTCATTTTGTAGACCAGGCTGGCCTTGAACTCACAGAGATCCATGCCTGCCTCTAAAGACATGAGCCTCCACTGCCTGGCTTAGTCTTCCTTGATAGTTAAGAACAAGTGGATAATGTTAAAAAGGATTTTTTTCTATTTGTTTTCTTGTTTTTTTTTCTATTTAATAATGGGAAACTCAAAAGTTTTGAATTTTTTAAAAGAATTTACATAGAATTGTATCAGTAACTAGGAAATACTATAAATAATAGGTATTTCCCCCCTTTTTTTCTCTTTAAGATCGGCTCATACAGTCCATGGTTTCTTCACAGATGACCATGAGCTTGGGTCATCTGTGAAGAAAGAATTTTAATATTAATGCGTAAAATGCCTGTGTAGGAGTGACCTGTAGACAAGTCTGTAGAGCATTTTCTTGATTGGTTATTGATGTGAGAGGGCCCAGCTCACTGTGGGTGGTGCCAACCTTGTGCAGGTGTTTCTGTGATCCAGGTGTCATAAGAAGCAGGCTGAGCAAGCCCTGGGGAGCAAGCTGGTAAGTAGCACTCTCATATGGCTTCTGCTTCAGTTCCTGCCTCTAGGTTCTTGCCCCTGCTTTTCTCAGTGGTGGGGTGTGACTCGAGAGTTGAAAACTGAAACAAATCCTTTCTTTCCCAAGTTATCAATGGTTATACATTTTATCACAGCAATGGAAACAGAACTGTGAGTTAGCCCAAACTGGCTTTGAACTTACGATGTAGGCAGGGATGACTTTGAACTCCTGATCTGCTTGCCTGTTACCTAGTAAAAGCAGTCATTACAGGCATGTATCACTCCACCCCACTAGTCCTTAAAGTACATTTTCTCAGAACAATGAAAAAAGAAGCACATAATACTGAAGCTATTTTATGACATTGGATAGGTTGCTATAAATATTATCTTTCAAGGAACCATGCATATTGACAAATTTTCAAGCTCAGTTTGGTCTATGTATTCGTGTATGAGAAAGTACATACTTTGACTTCTTCTGCCTTTGGTTCATTCACATTCATGGTAAGAATCTGGCTTTCTAGTCAGTGTTGTAAGACACGTTAGAGCTCATTGGGTTCATCCTGGGAAATCCTATTTCTGACGGGCTTTCCCTGGTCACTGTCATCTACATGTCAGACATCAGACTATCCAATTCTGGTCTGAGTTCTACTGAGTCCACAAGAAGCAGCAGCTAGAATGAGTCATCCGGAAGCCAGCACAGGAGACTTTATCTTTTAAACTAAAAGTGTAAGACGGAGAAACAAAGATTACAAAGTTTTGCTCTCAACACACAAGCTTAGTTTAAAACTCCAAACGAGGTTGCCACCCTGCCCTCGGGGGTTCTGCTTGCAAACCTTTTAAACAATTTATAAAAATTAATTGCACTGAAGAGTGTATTGCGCAGTATTCACGTAACTTACACTCTCTGAGCTACACATGTTAGGTGAGTGATTTGAGGCGTTTTCCGGAGTCGTCTTGCATTCCAGTTCACTCTGATTTCCCCTGGATTAGCAAATCAGTTTTGTGTAACACTCAATGAGTCAGTAGTCTCAGCACGAGGAGAGTCTCGCCAAAGGATGACAAATACCTAAATGTGCGCTCTGAGGATCAGTGTGAGGATTAGCACAGATGAAGCCTGTAAACATTGAGATCTGTGTCCAGCAGAACATGAAGCATTCAGTCAGTCAGTTAGAAGTAATTGTTATTACTTCTACTTTTAGGGATTTCTCTGGACTCACTTTCTGTGGTGTCACCACCTAACAGTATGGGAACAAAGCCACGTGGAAATAACACAGGTACCTAACAAGAAGGATGATTTTTCATTTTAACCCACACAGTTCTCTGACATCTATAATGGTTTCAATCAATTATATTAAAAATCAATTTTAGAACCTTTTGTGTTCATCTATTACTGAGCAGCTGTGATGTGTCAGGCAATAAGACAGGTATGCAAATTATGTTATGTATAATTTCATTAGTCCTCTTTTTCATCTTTCTCATAGGAGAAAAAGTGCAACAAGGTTGTAATTTAGTGACTCAGGTTCACACATCTAGAGAATGGTAGAATTGGGTTACAGAAAACGTTTTGAAATAAATTGTTGTGGGATATTTGTACACTGTATGAAGATGTGTCACTGTGATTTGGTTTAATAAAGAGCTGAATGGCCAGTAGTTGGCAGGAAAGAATAGGTGGGACTTACAGGCCGACTGAGGAAGTGAAAGGGATGCACCTAGATGCCGGAACTTTTGCCTGCAGACTTGGAGAAAGTCTGATATATTGTACTGAGGAAAGGTAAAAAGTCACGTGGCAGGACATACATTAATCAAAACAGGTTCACTTAACTTCTAAGAGCCAGTTGGGGACAAGCTTAAGCTAAAGATCAATTTTTCAAAATTAATAATAAGTCTCTGTGTAGTTATTTGGGGACTGGTTGTCCAAGAAAGTCCAAAAAGAAAGTCTGACTCTACTCAACTAGTATAATATTTTGATCTACATATTATCTGGTAATTTCTCTTTAGTTACTTTAGCGCATAATTTCAATGGTTTGAACCATGATGGTGTTCATTAAATCTTGAATGAAGTTCATACTGAACTTCCCAGAAGTCAGTGCAGCCTTCTGATTCAAAGAGTTTATCCATGATGGCTAGAATATTGGGCCTCTGAAGATACACATGCCTGGAACTTTTGCACAATTTACCTATGGCAGAAAGGTGATCTTATGTATCTGATTAAAGATTTTTATGATGGAGCTATTTTGCAGACTTGTCTGACTACAATTACATGTAAACACAAGAACCTATTTTCTTTCTTTCTATTTTTATTATTGTACATGCATTTGTTTTGCCTGCTTCTCTGTGCATCACATGTCTGAAGTTTCTGAGGAGGCCAGAAGAGGGCATTGCATCCCCTAGACCTGGAGTTACAGACTTCCAAGTCTTTCTCTAAGAATAGCCAGTGCTCTTAATGGCTAAGCCGCCCACCCCCAGTCGCTCAGTGACCTTATAAATTAAAGAGGAAAGCACAAAAGCCAGAGAAGAGATGAAATAAGCAGAAACAAGAGAGTGTATTACCAAGACAGAAAGGATTATCAGAATACAGACTTCAGACCAGTAATTCTCAAACTTCTGATGCTGTGACCCTTTAATACAGTTCCTCATGTTGTTGTGGTGACCCCACTATAAAATTACTTTTGTTGCTACTTAATAATGTAATTTTGCTACTTTTGTGAATCATGGTACAAATATTTGATATTTCCAATGGCCACAAAAGAGTCATGACCCACAGTTTGAGAACCACTGTTTTAGAGTCTTGAAAGTCATGACATCTAAAAGAAAGCATTCATGACATGATGTTCCCAGTCCTGTAGTAGCCATTTCAGACTTCTCACCCTCACACAACTGAATAATGTTTNGATAAAGTTTCTGTACACTGAAAAATTTGCCACTCATATTGATTTAGTAAAACACTGGTTGGTCAGTAACCAGTCAGGAAGTATAGGCAGGGCAACCAGACTAGGTGAATTGTAGGAAGAGGAAAGTCAGAGATGCAGTCACCAGCCAGACACAGAGGAAGCAAGATGAGAATGCCTCAAAGAGAAAAGGTACCAAGTCATGTGGCTAAACATAGACAAGAATTATGGGTTAATTTAAGTTGTAAGAGTTAGTTAATAATAGGCCTGAGCTGATAGGCCAAACAGTTTATAATTAATATAAGCCTGTGTGTATTTCTTTGGGATTGAATGGCTGTGGTACTGGGCAGGACAGGGTGAGACTATGGTACCTGGAACCCATTCTTTTCTATAAGTGCTTTCACAAGTCAGAGCATCTGATTCGCTCACATGTGGATCAGAGTTCTGAATGACTTGATTGCAACACACATATGAGGTATTCAACTCATTTTTTGTCATTAAAAAGTTTTAGGAAATTAAGTATGACCGTCTAGTAGAGAGAAGGATGGGAGATGGGGGTGGGTGGGGACATGACCTTTTAAAGCTGTGGGAGATCTGCAGCTGTTTTCAGCTCCCGAAGGAATTCTGATAAGGCCATAGGAGATATTTATCTTGTGTCATTAAAAAAATCACAGACCCATCAACAGGACTAGCAGCAACTTGGAGAGCTTTATTTTTGTAGAGGCATACATTTGTTGTGAAGTATTTGTTTACACTGTGTGAAGATGTGTCACTGTGATCGCTTTAATAAAGAGCTGATGGCCAAAAGCTAGGCAGGATAGATAGGTGGTATTTCCTGGGAGAGAGAGGAAGAGGAAGAGGAAGAGGAATCAAGGAGTGTGATTACGCAGGCAGAAGCAAGTCGGATGTCCCATACTAAGAAGTGGTAACCAAGTCATGTGGCAGAATGTAGATTAGAAACTATGGGTTAATTAATTATAAGAACTAGTTGGGAAACAACCTAAGCCAAGGCCAAACTTTCCTAATTAATGATAAGTCTCCGGGTCATTATTTGCATGCTGGCATTCCAAAGATAGTCTGACAAGAAAACTTACTACACACGTTCATCATGAGGTGAATTTGTGTGAGAAACACAGTTTTTGTAACTTCTCTATTTTATAAATATAGAAACACAAACATAGCAAAAAATGGTTCTATTTAATTAGACATTTTCCTTATACTGTAATTCTCCTAGAATTAATTGACAAGTTGTAAAATAAATGAACTTTTATTACCTCAGAATTTTTTCAGTTTAAAATATACACTTCTAAAGTTTTTGCCTACTATTTTTTTCAACTTGAAATTCTGTTTACTGGGCTGTCATTTCGAATATAGCTGGTAAAGTAGGTTATAAATGATTAAACATCTCTTCTCAAAGGCTAAGCAAGAAGATGACATTTCACAAACTGTCCACTGGGTGGCAGTAGCTTACAGGAGCAAATGGACCTTTTTGGGTTTTGTATAGTTATTCTGCCTTTCTGTTTTGAAGAAGGTACCAGAGTTGGGTGGGGTGGGGGAGTCTATACTCTATTTAATACCCTTTCAGAAGAGAAAGAATTTTAGCAGCGTAGCAACTTAGATTTATAACATCCATTCTTTTGCGGGGAGGAATTTACTTTGAAATGTTTTTTTTATAAGTAAGCTGGCCACACAGCCTTAGTTAATTCTTGAGTCCATGGGAGAACTTGTAGAAATCTTTTTGCATCTGTACATGCAGGCTGCAATAACAGCGGCAGCACCTGTGGCGGTGTCGCCATGGCATTTATCCCAAGTCCCCCCAGTGCTTTTAGGGAACATATTACATGGCTTGCATTTATTACACTTGATTGCGCAGCCAGTCCCTTTCCTACACGTTCAAAACTTTCGTGTTCGTGACAAAAGTCTCCCAATCAAGACTTTCTAGTGCTACAACTTGAGGTCAGGGGAAAAGTGATAAGGTTCCTTTCAAGGAATGATCCGGGCAGGAAAGAGGCTGTTTAGAAATTGCTTCGTGAATGCTCCAGGAGCCTTTCTGTAACCGTGTGGCTGGTGCACCTATCAGCAGAAGTCAGCTGATCCTGTCAGGGTGAGGCCCCAAGGGGAGGTGTCCCCTGATCCCAAGTCTCTCCTGGCTGGCTCACCCTCACCTCGCAGCTGCTTATCAGTTAATTGTTCCCCTTTTCAGCTTTAGTCACTGGTTTCTCTGGGGGCGGAGGGTGTAAACCCACTGGCTAGGTGCTCCTGAGTATCACAGTGGTTTGCGGATACCTCATCTTCTTCCTGTCAGAACCGATGTTCGAGGCTCTGCTTCATTAGCTTTGCGTTCACAAACATGTTGATTGGTGCAAGTTAAAATGTGCTTTAATACGACGGCGGCCACGGTTCGCCCTAATCTTGAGGAAGAAATGGCTCTGCTTCAGTGTCAGCAATTTCAGATTTAATAGTTCTTGCTTCAACTATTGGGCTGAGTATGGACTGAGTTTTTGAGGTATAAATATTCACATGTATTTGGACTTCGATCCTCTCTTGTGTGATCCTACAGCACACAGTCTGAAACAGATGAAAAGTTCCAAACTATTTCCTAGGTTGGGGGCAGCTGCTTCACACATCTAAAAGGTGACTTCTGTGGTGGCAATTGTTAAAAATGTAGTGCTGTCATCTTTAATTATGTGTAGGTGCGTGTGTCTGCACGCGGGTGTGTGCACGTTAATGCAGATGCCTGAGGAGGTCAGAGGCATCAGATCCCCTGCAGTTGGAGTTGCAACCCAACCTGGGTGCTGGAAACAGAACTCCCATCCTTTGCAAGAGTAGTGAGTGCTCCTAACTGCTCAGCCAGTCACCATCCACCGGGTATTCTATGGCGGTAATTGAATCGTAAAAATCATATCAGTTATTATGAAATATGAACAAAAAAGTTAGACCTGTGCTAAAGTCTAGCAATGATTTTATTGAAATTTCACTCTTTCTTTTGCGGAAAAAAACCTGAAATATATGACCAAAGAAATGCTAGGAAACGGAATGCTAGGAAACAGAGTTAGGCTTGATCAATCAACTGGGAGAGAGCAATGGAGTGTGCACTCATTGGTAAGCGTGCAAGGGCTGCTCAGTGTTTCTGTTTCTTTCTGTTAACCATTTGTTTAAAAATTAGTTTTCCGTTAGGACAATGTCAACAGATGTCAATATGTATTGACCTTTTTCATATGCCAACCATGCTGTTTTGTTGTCTGGAACACTAGAAAAGAATCACACAGAATCACACAGAAGTGTGATAAGAAGACATTTAGTGGCGTGGTACCTGGAATGTAGCATCGTAGAGTAGCAGTGGTTGGTGGTTGCACTATAAGCCTACAGGGTTTTCCTTTTTTTAAAAAAAAATTACATTTAAATTTCCACTGACTTTCATGAAATCACTCATAAACTTTTGGAAAAACAAGACCTACACAGACTGAACATTTGGCTAATAAAAAGAGACATAATAAGTCCATGTGTCAAAATGTATAATCTTACAGCCCTCAAAGGGACTGACACCATAGTCTGAAGAAACTTAACACCTCATATAATATGTGGAAAATATATTTAAGGGAAATCCTTGTCAAACCCACTTAGCTTTAATATTCCGCTGGAGGCTGGTATAGTAAAGATAAAAGCAGGAACCGAATATCTGATTTTACTTTTTCTAGTGTTTTTTTTTTCTTGTAATCTAATCCTTCATCCAAGTTTTGTGTCCTGAGTTGTCCTTTTCCATTTTGTGGCCTTGGCATATCCTGAGGCGTGAAAGATCTGGCAAGAGGAGGAGACAGACTGCGAGCGTTCTATGTCTTCTGGGGCAGCAGGAATGTCCTACAGAAAAGACCCTCAGAGACAGGATGTTTTCATGTGCAGGATTAATTGAAGAGATCAGTAAACACTTTGTGGATCCAGAGCTCTGTTCTGGAACAGGAAGCAAATGGCATCAATGACTGCTGTCTATTGTCTTAGTGTGACACCCAGGGGCAGAATCTGAAGGGCTAGATCAGATGCCATGCCACTCTCAACCCTTCAAATGTCATGAAGGATGTGAGTGACTTCCTAGGTTTTAATTATTTTAAATTTATCCCAAATGTTTGTACAATGTTATTATTTGTTTAAAGCCCAATGTCCTTTATCTCACAAAATGCTCTATAACATTGCAAAGTAGTTTATTACTCTATTTTCCCAAGGAGTTTAGACTTGTTATACCTTATCTCTGTAAAATCTATTATACAGACTGCAGAGTCACACATTTTACCTATACAGTCTTTGTTACCCTATCACTTTCTCTTTGTGATCTCTACAAATGCCATGGCTGTCAGAGTATAGATCCACACGAGGCAAGAAGAAAGTCTGGCTCAACAGGACTCAGGAAGAGGTGTTGGTTCAAACTTCTAGCATCTGACACCAGGTAATTTATATTAGGAATATTTAAGCACAGTACATTTTGGAAAAAAAATTGTTACCTGATGATAACACAATCCAGAGTGTACAACAAAGCTTCAGAAAGGATTGCATTGAGACTCTTTTCAAAGTTCATATGACCTTTTCCTTAAAGATGGGTTCTATTGACTGAGAAACACTCAAGATGAGGGTGTAGGGAGAACATAAGCACAAAGTCTGGGGGTGCCAGATGTGGTCTAGCCATACAGCGGGTGTAGAGGTCACTGGGCCATCAACCTGAGAGACCCTACCGAAGGAAGTCCCCAGCTAAACTTCCTAGTTTCCCTCCTCTGCTTTGTTTTCTCTTTCTTTGAGCTGTCTTGTTTGTAAACTGGAAAATTACAGTAGCCTTTATAGCGAAGAACGGGCCTCTTCATTCCCAGTGCACGTTAATGAAACAACCTTCAAGATTATGCCTGCTAATTTCGGTTTTGCAATCCATTCCTTGATGTTTCGTGGGAGAGGAAAGGACTTGGGTATTTAGTGGCAGATCTGTCTTTCAGAGAGACATTGACAGAAAGCAATGCCTGCTTGCTGCTCCTTTCAATTTCTTGGGCAGGCATAGCTAAATCTTGTTCTATTTCATGCCAAAGCCATTGTGCTAATAGGAGAAAGAAGAATAGCTCAGACTCTGATGAGCGAGCTGGGACCCTTCCATGTGAATCTCTCCTCCTGTCTGTGAAACAGATTCCAGTTCCTCAGTCTCCTAACGAAATATGGATTCCTATTATTTTCTGTGTTTAAAAATATAAATATAGGAATAAAAGATGCATTATTTGTGGGATAGTTTTCTTTACATTTAAACCCAGCAGTAAAGTAAGACATTGATTACTATGATACGGTCCTGAAATACAGACTTTTGTTCACAGTTGCATAGATTAATGAGGGTTTCCTGTTACTGCTATAGTGCTTTAAAGTGACAATTACTGCTCAGATTTGCTGCAAATAAAAAGTACTCAATGTATTAGAGTTCCCCTCTGAAATGGCTGCGCACATTTGCATACTTTGCCTCTCTAGCCAGTGAGAAACTACTGCCGAGCTTCTGCTTGCATTGTTTTCCTGCACAGAAAAACAGAGTGAACAAAACTCCTGAATCTCAGGTCAAGTCAAATACTTGGGCTTCTTCTATAATTTTTTCCCTACCAATACTGTAGTCTAAGTGAAGGAGAGGAAAAACACACAGAGGAAATAACAGAGGTTGAACAATCTTGCTTACTATATGAACATATAATACACACTATAATATATTTAGTATGTCAGGTGCATATTAAATAATGCTTCCCTGAAAGCAATACATATTTTATAAGTCAGATAAAATTATTGGTAACTTGAAAAATCTAACAAAAAAAATCTCCATGAATCAAGATGTCATTAAATGAGAACTTTCTGTATTAAGTGTTTAGACTCGCCTTGGTATTGGCCACAGGCTAGAATGAAATGGATCCTTTCTTACAATTCTAACAAGTTAGCCCAGCCAGCAGAATACACAGACTCCTGCACTAGAGACAGAGCTGACGCATGCTCCCCATAGAAGTGTGTTCCCCTGCCCTCCAGTTCCACAGAGGGGTGAGCTGAATGCCGTGCCACGATGTGCCACATTGAGACGCACTGAGCTTAAGAAATATTCCTGAATTTACATGGGAACTATAAAGTTTGTCCAATCCAGACTGTATTTCTTTAAGTTTATCGATAAACATATCTCTGCCTTAATTCAGAGAGATACTGTCTTTTTAAAGTTTTTTTTTTCATTTTTGTTTTTGGAAACCAGTCTAAAACAAAAACCATTGCAAGGCTTGGTAAAAGTGTCACAGACTTAGAGAGAATATATGTCAGGGTGTAGGCACATACACATACCATTTTGCTATAAATGGTATACATATATCATAATGTATATGTGTTGTATAGTATATGAATACATTTGTTATTTTTCTATAATCTGGTGCTCTTGAAAGTTTCATGAAACAAGCTTATCCTTCTGTCCCAGGTATGAAGGAATCATTTGCACCAAACACAGGATTTTTTTTATTATTATTTGCTGTCAATACCCAGGATGAGTCTAAGCACTTAATACAGAAAGTTCTTGTTTAATGACATCTGACTTGCCTAATTCCACAGGGATGGCACGGGGCAGAGGCAGAGCTTCACCACCGCTCTGCTGAACATTCTGTACTCTCTCTGGCTAGCCTGTACAGTAATTGCAATGGCAAATAGGGAAAAATAAATGTGTCTTTTTTTGATACTGAGTTCTAGAAACATGTCACTTTGAGATTTCTATAGCAGAATTACAGGATTGCCATTGTCACTCTTCTTATAATCAGTTACCTTACAGATTAAACCGCGTGCCCTACCATTCAAACAAGTGTGCAAAATGGTGGTCAATGAGGCAATATGATCCTCTTTCTTCCTTCAGTCAAACCAATTGCTGAGTATAATTATATTCTTGGAAAGCACAGTTATAAAGTTGTTGAGTTAAATTGAGCTCTGAAAATTGCTCACCTCATGATTCCTTCTGATTACATCTTGGCATAATTCCACCAAGTTTCAATATGTAATTTAGGGATAATGTATAATTGGTATCAGAACCATTGCAGCTTCTCTTCATTTAAATAGTAGGTTGATTTTATTAGTAATAACTATAATAACTCTCCTAAATAGGTTGTATGACTTAGCTGCTCATTAGGAAATTATTTTTCAGCAGGAACACCTTACCTTTGCATATTTAATTCCAATTTTTAATCGGAGGTTTATTAATAAGATGCAAGATAAGTGTTTACTAGAAGATATATATATATGTACAGATGTATATGTGTTTTAGAGGTCTTATAGTTAATTCCTAATCAGACAATTATTTCCACTAGTGTGGAATTCAAGAGCCAATTTTTATGAGGTCTTATTTTCAAGAAAAATTCTCTTCACAAGAAAAGCATGCTAAAGATATTCAATAAGACTTAGTGAAAATACCACAGAAATAAAAGTCTCCTTCAGGTTTATTATACAACATTGTGTGAATATGTTTCATAGGGAAGCATCATTTTCAGGTTAAAAATTTACTGAAATATCCACGTCAGATATTGGTATCTACTAGCAGAAAATAGTGTTATCCACAGTGAACTGAAGTGAACACATTCACCTCAAGGGTAAGGCTCTTAAAGGGGCCTCTCAATGAAGTGAGTGTGGAGAAGAGCTGGTTAAAGTAAGTTTTCATGCAGTCCATTACCTGCCAAATACGGACCCTGAGAGGTCCCACCGTGAAGCAAGTTGCTAGTGTTTATCTTTCCTATTTCCTTGATCATAGACAGTCTCTTTATTTGACTCTCTATGATAATGATAACCATATTGATATTTAGGGACTGTAAAGGTTCTCCCAGGCTCTTCTTATCCAGAGATCATTATCTTAGGGGGCCTCTGTGTTCTCACATACTGGCAAAGCCATCTTCCTCCTCTTTCCCTTTCTCTGCCTCCTCCTCTTCTTTCTTCTTCTTCTTCTCCCTCTTCTTTTCCATTTGAAAACATACAGCAGTCAATACTTCTATCTGTTCACAGGCTCTCCATTTAGTCTGAAGCGACACAACAAGAAAGTTTATTATAGACGGTGGAAGAGGATATAGGCCTGAAGGATTCAAAGAAACTAATGATGCTACAGGATGAATGATGGGGATTTAGTGGCATTGTCTCTGAATGCTCATTATTCATAGCTTGATACCTGCATCTCTATCATAACAATTTCTCTTTATGTTTGCTGCAAAATTTACCAAAGCTATCTAACTTGAAATGCTTCACAAATAACAACTATCATAATTGTGTGTTTCAGATATCCAAATTATATGATATAGATTATATTTATTTTTCACTAAAATATTCTTTTATCATCTTTTCATGAAATATTCTATATAGTCACCTAGAACTGTATTAGACCTACAATTTTTGGAAATTAGTATTGAATCGCATTGCCTTTGTTTAGTTTATCCAACCATACTTTTGTGATATCTGTGGTAGATAGTTCTCTGTCTCCTATAGATACATCAGAAAGCCAAACAGGAAAAAAACCTCCTTTCTTATATTTGAAACTATAAACAAGTTCTTTTATTTTTAGTGAAAGCAAAATAAAATTGTGGAACATTAGAAAAGTAATAATAGCATGAGGGCAAGGTGAGCTTGACCTCACTAAAATTGAATACACGGTCTAGTGTTTCCCAAAAGCAGTTCACTTCTAGCCCACTGCTGCGGCGCACACAATGAACCCCTGCACTCGGGAGGCAGAGGCAGGTGGATCTCTGTGAGTTTGAGGCCAGTATAGTCTACAAAGGGAGTTCAAGAACAGCCAGAGCTATCACACAGAGAAACCCTGACTGGAAAAACCGAAAACCAAAAACCAAAAAAAAACCCAAACCCAAAACAAACAAACAAACAAACAAACAAACAAAAAAGGTTAATTTATTTCTTGTCAGAAAGTGAAGAACTAACATGATAACGTGATAAGAACACCTCTGGTTTAGGGTGAAATTTCCTTTATATTTCTACACCACCTTACTAACTTTGAAGATAAAATTTATCTCATGTCTCAGTTCCTTCTGAGGAGAAAAATGATCTAAAATTAATTATTTTCTGAATTCTTTTTATTACTGCTAATTCTCTCTCTTTCTGTGTGTATATACGTGCAGTTACACAAGCACCCATGCAGCATGCTGTAACTTGAAACAGCCAGTTCTCTCCTTCTACCATGTGTCTTGGGGGGAATCACTGTCAGACTTACCGCTTGTTCAATACCTACCGAGTCATCTGGCCAGGCCTTATGTCCATCTGAAAACCTTCACCTGGGCTCAGAGTGGACTGCATGTAGTACTAGCAGCAGAGGTGAGCGGCTCCGTATTGCTGAGGGAGCATAGCAACTCCATACGACTTTTGGCTGAAGGTGCTGGCTACCTCCTGGCTATGAAAAGGAAGGGTAACATAGTCTGTTCTTCGCAGGTAATCGTGTTTTCAAACAGAAATACAGAGATCGTTTTTCTTTCTCTGAAAGCATATAATTCCATTTAAACTAAGATTTTGAGAATGAGAAACCGGTGAAGATTGTATAGTCTTTGGTCTCATGTTGTCAATTATTCTAATTGTAATTGGCAATTTTATGCATTTTGAATACATACTAACACTTTCTCTGTGCTGTGTGAGTCATTACCCCAGGGTGCTTCATTCTGGATACAAATGTCATTGATAAAGAAAAGAATCTCTTATCCAGGTGAGGAGGAAGTTTGGTTTGGTGACTACCTAGCCTGGTTAATGTGGTCCATTCTTTAGGAGGCATGGTGATGAAATCACAGATCCTGCTAAAAAAACAGGATCTGTGATTAAGCTGCTGTTGAGGGCCATATCTGAGTCTGTGGCCCTGCTGTGGCTGTTGTCTCTGATAATGTTTGTGAACTGTGTTAGCAGGGATGGGGAATGGGGGTGTCATTGGAACCATGCTGTGCTGGGCCAGCCATGTCCTTCACTGACTAGTATGGCTGGATACCTCAACAGGAGAGCTGGCCCCTCTGGAAAGATAGTCCCATCCCTCACCACAGTTGTGTTCATTCAGTAGCACACTAGAGCTGGTCTTGTGGTCGGGAATACAGGTGAGTTGACCCTGCCAACTCTAGTCTGTCATGTGGTGGCTTAGGCTATTGACTGAGATTTCTGTCCTGCCCGATTCCACAGCCGTTCAGCCCCAAAGAAACACACAGAGGCTTACATTAGTTATAAACTGGTTGGCC